>PVIH01026009.1:0-19569 GCA_004025045.1 Sigmodon hispidus | reverse complement strand
AAAAAGAAAAAGAAAAAGAAAGAAAGAAAAAAGAAAAAGAAAAAAGAAAAAACACTGTCTCACTCTACTCTATAGCTCAGGCTGGCTTGGAAATCACAACATAGGCCAGGTTAGACCTGAACTTGCAGCAACCCTTGCACCTGAGCTTTCCAAGTATGGAGATACAGGGGCTTGTTGTCATATCTGATCTCCAGATGTTATGCTCCAGTCTACCCGACCAGAAACTTTAGGGCATAAAAACCAAGCCTCGGTGTTATTGAAAATTCACCAAGTAATTCTTTTTATAATCAAGATTGAGAACTGTATTAATCAGGGTTTTCTAGAGGAGTAGAACCTATATAACACATATATATTTATATTATATACATATGTGTATACATTCCTATATGCTGCAATTTTGTCCAAATTCATAGGGGTTCAGTGACACATATAAAGGAGATTTATTAGAATGGTTTATGGGCTATGGTCCAGCTAGTCCAACAATAGCCATCACCTAATAACAGATGGTCTACGAATCCAGTAGTTGCTCAGTCCGTAAGGCTGGATGTCTCAGCTGGTGTTCAGCATATGCCAGAAACCAGAAGTAAGCTCTGATGTCAATGAAGGAATGGACTTGCTAGGGAGAGCAAGAGCAAGTAGGTAAAGAGAGCAAGCTTTCTTTGCACATGTCCTTTATATAGGCTGCCAGCAGAAGGTGTGGCCCAGATTAAAAATTGATTTTGCCAGCACATGCCTTTAATCTCAGCACTTGGGAGTGAGGGACAAGCAGACTTCTGTGACTTCAAGGCCAGGCTGGTCAGATTGAGTTCCTACAGAGCTAGTTCCAGGATAGCTAGGGCTGTTACACAGAGCAATCCTATCTCAAAACAACAAACAAAACAAAGAGCAACAACAAAAACCCCAGGGCATTTGGTATACTGGTAGAGCTTGAGAAAGATAACTTCTTGCTACTATCAGTTCCTATCTTTTGGAGATTTACATGCCACTCACAGAGAAGAGAACCTAATGAATCCATTCAGCTCATAGTGTTGTAGGGATAGTGATGCTATTTTTGGAAAGAATATGGGAGATATGAAGTCAGCTTTTGTTGTAATTAATTTCTGGCCCAGACTTTCGAGCCTAGAGCAGAGATTTGATCAGCAATCTGGCAGTCCCATAGAATCACACTCAGTCCCACAGAAAGTCACAGAGCTTATGTTAATTTTTTGCTGATTGACCTAGGGCCCAGGCACATAACTTCCTAGCATTTGCTCTTAATCTAACCCATCTTGTTTAGCCATGTAGCTCAGTACCTTTTCTTAGAGCAGCATTTCAGCTTCTTTCCTCTGCATCTGCTGTCATCTCCTTGTTGCCCATCCCTGTGGCATCTGTCTCTGCTGTGCGATGTTCCCAAATTTTCTTACCCTGGTAGCTCCACCTACACTTCCTGTCTGCCTTTAGCCAATCAGCTTTTATTAAACCCATAGGCAAGACAAATATTTACAATGACAAGAAACATTAGCAACATGACAAAATCCCACTATAAGATTTTCTTTTCTGGCTGTGGATAGAACTCAGAGGTTAGCACACACTCAGCAAGTGCTGTACCATTGAGACTGAGATGCACCCCACCCCCACCCCCCACCAGGGTATTATCTTCAATGTGTGTTTATTAATGATGTTCTACAATGACATCTTCTGATTGAGTTAAATAGGAGATATATGGGACTTACTAAAAGCTTTTATCTGGCTAATTTGTATCATTAAATGTCATCCAAACTAAATGAAAAGCTTTCAATATGAAGGCCATCCAAAGAGAGCAGACTAATCAGAGCATTGCAAACACTGAGATACTGAAACAATGTGCAGTGAGTGGAGACTTTGATGTGCCACAGCCAGCCCTGAACTTTAAACCCAGTTTTGCACAAGCTCTGAGCCCCTGGGAAAATCATTTAATGTCTCCAAGTACTGCTTGTTATCTGCAAATTGGGCCTAGTGCCTGCACCTGACACAGAGTAGGGTCTCATAATCACTAAGTATTGAATATCTCAATATGGGGTATCAGGTCAGGCTCCCACTAAGGAATGTCCAGCAGGCAGAATAATAGGACAACAGCTGCCCAAGATGCCTGTCCTATTCCTCAGAAGTTGGGACTACATACATTATCCTACATGGCAGAAGGGACTCTATAGATGTGATTTAAGATATCAGGGTTGGAAGAATGTCTATGGATTATCCATATGACCCAAGGACATCACCAGAGTTCTTCTAAGTGAAAGAAGGAGGCCAGAGATTTAGAAGACAAGATTATTGACACAGATGCTTGAGTGATCTGATTGCTGGCTTGCCCATAGAAGAAAGCAGGCCAAGAAATGTGGACATCATCTAGTAGTCAGAAAAGCAAGGAACCAGATTAGCCCTTTGAGCTTCCAGAAGTGTAATCATGTGGCCACACTGATTTTTAATCCGGGGGGGGGCTCATTTCAGGTTTCCGACTTTGGTCCAAAACTTTAAGATAATAAATTTGTATAGTTAAACCCATTAACTTCATGATAAATTGTTAGGGTAGTTATAGGAAACTAACAGAAGATTCAACCAACTTTCACTGTGGGCATTCAAAGATTTTGAGTGCAGATTTTGCAAAACAGTTACATTGGAAGCCAGATTATTTAAGAATCTGTTAGTATAAAATCCAAGGATCATAATAACTACCTACTTGTAAATGAGTGCCCCTATTCTGGCATCTGGTCTTGATAGCTTATTGCTTATCAGACTCATTTGTGTCATACTTGGATGACTCCTGGGGAAACCCTCATAACTCTACATTATATGCTGCAATACTGGAAAAATGAATCTGAACATAGTGGGGCACACCTGTAACCCCAAACCTCAAGAAGCAGAGTCAGGTTATTTATAAGCTACTAAGTTCATATCTGCATAGTGTGACACTGTTTTTATTTTTTTAAAAAAAGAAAGAATAGAAGCTTTGAGGTGGTGGTAAATACCTTTAATCCCAGCATTTGGGAGGCAGAGGCAGGTGGATCTTTGGGTTTAAAGTCAGGCTGGTCTATACTATGAGTTACAGAATGGCCAAGGCTATGCAGAGAAACCCTTTTTTGAAAAACAATCAAAAAATAATAGAACTCATTATGGCAGATACTAATCAAGGAAGACAGCTGTTGAAGTGGATATAGGGAAATGAAAATGTGATCAGACATTTGGGGGGGTAACTTGATAATAGTATCAAAAATACATGTCATCCTTAAAAAGGCAAGTATTCTGACTTAAAAATTCTACTTATAAGAAAAATCATTGGGTTCATAGCAACATTATTTGTAATATCGAGAACCTGGAAACAACCTAGATGTCCCTCAACTGAAGAATGGATTAACAAACTGTGGTAAATCTACACAATGGAGTACTACTCAGCAGTAAGAAAAAACGATATCCTAAAATTTGCAGGCAAATGGATGTATTTGGAGAATATCCTTCTTAGCGAGATATCACAAGCCCAGAAAGAGAAGCATGGGATGTAATCACTCATTAGTGGACTTTAGACAAAAAACAAAGAACACCCAAGCTGCAAAACCACAACCCCTGAACAGCTTGCGATCAGAAAGAACTTAAAGGAGACATCCAGGGATTCCTCTAGAAAGAGAAAATAGAAAAGATCTCCTTAGCTAATTGAGAGCATAAGGGGCCGCAACCAAGAAGAGGTGAAAACAAATCATGAGAGAAGGGGAGGATTGAGTGAGAGGAGCAACAAAGAGAGAGAGAAAAAAAAGAAGAGATAGAGGTCTTAAAAGAGGAAGTCAGTGTGGGGCTGGAAAGAGACTGGGTGCTAGGGAAACCTCCAAGAACTCACAGGATATCCCTGGCTAGGTCTCTAACCAATTGAGAAGGTGTTGCCTAGACAGGACTTCCCCTATAATCAAGTGAATAACCACCCTAAGTGCCATCACAGAACTTACACCCAACAATGAATAGAGTTGGAGACAGAGATCCATGACTGAGTACTGGGCTGAGCTTCTGACCCAGCTGAGAGCAGAGGAGAAGAGTCTGTATAAGCAAGGGGATGGGGCTTATGAGAAAAATTCCCACAGTGATGGCTGGCTGGAGCTCTGGGGAGCTCACTGAATCAAGAACAGTTCCTGGGGAACCATCCGGAAAAACAGTTAGGCCCTCCAAGGGTAGGCAACTGTCGATTTGCACGGGCAGTATGTGGACCCTCAAGGGGAGGGATCAGACTATGTTTCTGTGCATGGGCTGGCACCTTGGAGCTCATTCTCTTCAGAGGAACACCTAACCCAGCCTTGATATTGGGATGAGGAAATTGGACTTGCCTGGAGTGGATGTGCCATGCAGAGCTGACCCACCTTGGGACTTCTTGCCCTTTTGGGGGAGGGGATGGGTGTTGGGAGGAGGAAGGCTGAAGACAGACTGGGAGGGGTTGGAAGAAGGAAAGGGATGGAGAGCATGGGGATACATGGATAAAAAAGACTGTTTTATAAATAAATTTTAAAAACATTATTGGAATGAGAACAGATTACTACACTTATTCACATGCTTCAATCCTTTCATAGTTCTGGTGATTGCATATAAAGTAAATATGGTGATACTGAAGGAAGACAGCAGTACATCCATTTAAGCTAAATAATGAAGACTGGCAGGTGATCATACCAATTGTAGCTTTGTCTAGACTTGAACCTGGTTGAATTACCTCAAAGGTCCTTCACCCACTTTTGGTAGATTTGATTTTCATGGAAAATCACTGAAACTGTGACTGTGACAAGAAGTTGCAATAAGCTGGTGTCTAGCTTTGTATGATTGTCAAAACTACTATTCAATTTTTGGGGTTAAACAAACAAAAAATTCATAGATGCATGAAATTAGGTTATTACATATAGAAATCTACTGTGGTGGTTTGAAAGAAAATGGCCCCCAAGAGAGAATGACACTATTAGGAGGTGTGGCTTTGCTGCAGTAGGTGTGGTCTTGTTGGAGGAAGTGTGTCACTATGGAGGAGAGCTTTGAGGTCTCATGTATGCTCAAGATACTGCCCAGTGTCTCAAACCATTTCCTGTTGCCTGAAAGATATAAGACTCTCAGCTCCTTCTCCAGCACCATGTCTGCCTTCATGTTGCCATGGCCCACAAAGATAATAATGGACTGAACCTCTGAACTGTAAGTGAGCCATTCCAATGAAATATTTTTCTTTATAAGGGTTGCCATGGTCATGGTGTCTCTTTACAGCAACAGAAACCCTAAGACGCCTACTAACATTCAGAGAATTTAGTATGCAAAAGTTTTACATTTAAAGTATGCTCAAATCCAAGTGGAGAATTTCTACCCATTTTTATCTATAGTATTATGTTTTTCAGTCACATTAGACTCAAATCCCATGAGGGAGGGACCAAAATTTACACATAATCTTGAGTGTAATGGCGGCAGCACTTGGAGTTTTGATTAAACTGCACTACATGTGTGATTATTACTTGTAAACAGATGATTAGATATTAATTAGACAATAAGTGATTGTAAAGCACTTAGAATATAAAAGTGTTTATAAATACCACCAAGTGATAGCAACAATAATTCTTTACTGACTACACAGCTGCTAATGTCAGTAAGAATGATTTTTTTTTACAGCTAATGGCAACTCTAATTTCTGCCCCAAATTCCTGTTATATCTTGTTTACAATAGCAAAACAAAATATATTATACTAATATAATATATGTAGATAAATGCATTGTATTTTGAGAAAAAAATGTATTTCTTTTCACTACTTTCTCAAAAACAGGTACAGCCATTATGCTATGCTTTCTATCCCCTTCGGTGCTAAGAAGTTGGAATGGCAAATATTTCTGTTTTTAAAAAAGTTTTTAACTGCATTTGTTTATGTTGTGTGTGTGCATGTAGGGCTCCTGCAATGCATGAACATATGTCCATCTGACCCTCACATGCCACAGTATGTATGTGGAAGTCAACAGACAACTTGTGGGAGTTAGTTATTTCCTTATAACACGTGGGACCCATGGATCAAACTCAGGTTATCAGGCTTGCTGGTGCCTTTACCTATTTAGGCAGCTGGCCAGCCTGTTTATTCTAGATATAAGATGTTAGATTGGAGTTAGTTAGCCACATGTTCATTATACAGCTGCTTTTGGTGTTTGGGGTTTATGCAATTGTTCCTTAGTGCCACAAAACTATACTCAGAATCATATATTTTGGCCAAATGAATGAAGTCTAACTTTTTCTTGGTTACTATAGAAGTTGAGAAAAGGAGAAAATACATTTTAAGAATGAAACAAAGTACTTTGTTCTTAACAAGAATGCTTGATTTTTCTATCATAAGTAAACATGAGCACCACCATAAATTCAGACCCATGGTTGTACAGATTTGAAATGAACTATATGAATCCAAGTGAAGAGTGTTTCATGTTTCATGACTTCAATAGAAAAGGAATAAAGGATATAATGGATGAAGAGAAATACTTGAATCATGCAATAATTGTGTTAACAAAATAAATCTAGTTATCCTGAGCAGTGATGCAGTGGTAAAGAATGCTCAGCTTTGGTTCACAAAATCTGGACTTTTATGATTTACTATGTAATGCTGAATAAGTCACCTAATCACTCTGAATCATTTGAAAATTTTCAATATTAAATTTTGTGCTACAATAATATCATCTAGTGAGTGAAAGCACTACAAAAGGGTAAAATATTCTCCATTGTGAATTACGTTTATTATCATAATTTTCTTGGAGTAGATGAAAAGGATTTGTGCGTGGGTTTCATTACATAGTTGGTTTTCTCCAGACTGTCAGGGTTTAGACCTTAGCCTTGAGCCACAAAGGGGCAACTGGGGATATAACTCAAATGAAATTCAACAAAATAGGGAGAGGTTTATAGAAGCTAGATGCCTCAGGGGGAAGTTTCTAAATAACCTGCCCGAGTACATTTCCTCTGCCTCTGACAATTACAAATAGTAAGCCACACCCTTATTCCTTACTGCAACTTTCTTATTTCTTTGCATGGAGATCTACATGCCTCTCTAGATGCACATGTGCCAATCAGTCCTGCCTTACCCCTAGCTCTTGATGCTTTTTAGAAGAAGGATGATGTTCTTTTTCCCAATATAAGAGTAATGTAGCCATTTATGGTGACACATGTCTATAATATCAGCTACAGGGTAAGGGGCTGGAAAAAGCCAAGACTAGGCCGGAATAGTATTACTAGTCATGGCTGTGATTATATAGCTGATTCCCAGGGCAACTAGAAGCCTGAGCTGCTAGGTTCCAGAACTTAGAATGAGTAAGAGTCTGACCTAGGCCACTCAATGGAGATCAGCATCTTGTGGAGAGGCAATCTTTGGAAAAGAAGTACAGGAGAGCAGAGGTATCTGCCCATCCGGAGACAGCTAAGGCTGGAAGTTCAAGGTTGTGGTCCAAGCTCTGGGACAAGAGGGCTTCAGGAACCAGCTAGACATCAGAACTTAGCTAAGTTCCTACCCTGCGGGAAGTCTCCTACTCTACAGAGGGAATTAATGAAACCACTGAAGATCCTTATTGGCAGCTCAGTGACCCAGAATGCTCTGTGAGTTAGGTGTTTTCCTGTATGAACAAGTGACTGTAGCTCAGTGTTTACAAACTCTAGCATATGATTCAATACTACTAAACCCCAGATTCCTGGCCTCTGCTATCTCAGTTTCTCATTCAATAGGTCTGAGATGGGTGAGAATGTCTGACAAGTTGCCAGGATTCTTTTGCCCCTCAGGACACAACACTTTGAGAAACACTTTCCTAAGGTTAAAAAACAAAAACCCAGATGGAAAATATCAAGAGCAAGAATGACAATGGCACTCTCACATCATCTACCACAGACAAAAAGGGGCTTTTAAATAAGAATGAAATTGTAAAAGCCCAAGAATGACTATTCTAACCATATAGAAAAAGTTCATTGAAATATGTAGTTGGGACTCACTGAGTAGCTATTTTAATCAACTTGTATGATGTTTTTTTGTGAGTTTACTACAATAAAGTGATTTTTATTTTACAACATAGTACAGGCTTTGCGTCTTCCACACTAATCACCTCAGCAGAGTGAAACCTGTAGCTTGAGGTGTTTTGTGTTTCTAGAAGGGCAGGTAGTACAGGAAGTAAAGGGACCTTCTTGAGATGACCCAATAGTTGCTGGGAGTTTGGCATCACTAGAGTTCTCTTTTACCCAAAGATATTTTTAATCATGTATGTATGTAGATGTGTCTGTGGAGAGGGTAGGTATATATATGTCAATGTTGGTACTTGTGGAGGCCAGAGGCATTGGGTCTCTCTGGAGCTGGCCTTACAGGTGATTGTGAAGTGTCCAATATGGGTGCTGGTAACTGAACTCCTGTCCTCTACAAAAAGTATGCCCTCTTAACCATGGAGCCATCTTGCTTGTTCCTAGAGTTTTCTTAAGCATAGGTAATATACTGTCAAGTGATGTCATCCTGACCTAAATTGCCAGGTTTTTGTTTTGTTTTATTTTTGTTTAGTCTGAGATATAGTTTCTCTGTGTAGCCCTGGCTGTCTTGGAACTCACTCTGTAGACCAGGCTGGCCTTGAACTCAGAGATCTGCCTGCCTCTGCCTCCTAAATGATGAGATTAAAGGCACATTGGCTTAAATTAATAGATATTGTCAACTTAAACAATTCTCTGCTGCAGTATCCAGTTTTCTTCTTTTATGGCTAGCTCTTTGTTTATTTAAGGAGTAATAAAAACATTACCAGGGCACATTCAAAATTCATAGAGGGTGATAATGCATCCATGTGATCCTCCTCAATTCTACAAAAAAGAGGGACTGTTTTTTTGTTTGTTTGTTTGCTTCTGTTTTTGAGACAGGGTTTCTCTGTGTAGCCTGGCTGACCTGGAACTCCATCTGTAGACTAGGCTCAACTCAAGAGATCCACCTGCCTCTGCCTCCTGAGTGCTGGGTATTTTTGCTCCACAATTTGAAGTACTGTTTCTCAAATTATGGTCTCTGTACCTGTGACATTAGAATTACATAAAAGCTCATTAAAAGTGCAAGTGCAGGCTCTATCTCAAACCTAAAATATTTGGTGTGCGATCTGTCATGGAACTAATAACTTTCATTTCTAAAACTTTCCCTGGTGGTGATTCTGATGTTATCACTGCTGATCTGGGACCGTACTTGACTAAAAACCTCGGTGAGAGACAAAAATGAAATTTTTAGAAGCATAAAATTTGTCTTAAGTGGATTCTTCCTTACTTTCTTTTCTGCTGCATCTCTGCTTCCCATCCTGCATTCTTCAAATGTCAGCTTCGTTGCTTATGAACTTTGAGACCCTAAGCAATTACTCTAAGGTGCAATTTCCTTACTTATAAAGTGGGGTGGGGATAATAATAGGATCTGCTTTGGGTTCTTATGAAGATTAATGAAGGTCTCAGTAAAATAGTTGGCACTGTATTTGTGCTTAATAAAATACTAGTAATTTTATTTCTTACTAATATTAGATGTGGCCTTTCACTAGAACAAATACTTTTGCAAGTTCTTTCCTTTGAACGCGTATCTTCAGAATGCTCTTCTTAAACTGATGTTCTAAGACAACATAAATACTAAGGCACATCATTCTGTATTTTTTTTTCTCAGATTGCCATAAGCACTTGAATGAGAGCAGGGTGCTTAGAAAAAAAGGGACTTACTTGAAACTGATAAAATTAGAGTATAGGTCCTATACTATAGGAATATAGGGATGCTAGATAAGTGTACTGAAGACCAAATGACAGACTAGGAGGAAAAAGCTGGCAGAGGGAGGAAGAGAGGGTATTAAACCTGGGAGGCAGGCTGTCAGAGACAACCTACCTCCTTCAAAGTTCCTCTTGTAGCAGCCCCAGGGATAGACTCCAGGGTTATAACAGGCCTTAGGCATCTGCCAGTATTCCCGTTTTATGCAGTCCAGAAGGTGAACAAACATTCAGGTGCTCTTATCTTAGTGAATTCCCTGAGAAGCTCTCAGAGGCAGCTGGCAATTGCCCCAGTGGTTTGGGGGCTTTAAAGTGGCTCTGTCTTCACAGTGACTCCTATATAGCAAATATTCTGACTCCAACTGCTCATGCCGGGACATGGTCCTTTATAGTGACACTCTTTAGCGAGGCTAGACGGTCACCTCAGGAAACAGCTTTATCTTATCTAGGAAGTGCAGGGAGTCCTTATCAGGCACGGAGGGAGACCTTCACAAGTGAATTAAATACAAAAAACAAAAGCGGCAAGTTCAGGCCCCATGGGTACAGCAGGCCAGCCAATGGGCCCCGGCCGCTCCCAGGTGGAGTGGTACTATGATGACAGTAACCAACCAGCGCGCTCCATGCAAATGAGGATACTGTATCCGCACCAAACGCTCCAGTGCTGTCTGGTTGTTATAGTGATAAACTGAGGCCCTGCCTCTGGGCTTCTCTTAGAAAGGGGTGGTGTATGTGTGTCGGGAGTGGGGGGGGGGTAACCTTTTTGCTTCCCCCCAGGGAAGACAAAAAGAAGGGAAGAAGAAGGGGGATGGGTAGGGAAGCGAAAAATACGTGACAAAGAAAACATTCTCTGCCTGGGAGGAGACTCCCAGACCGGGTAGAGCTGGAGGGAGCATTCACTGGCCATGCCAGTACTTACCACTGATGCTGAGTCAGAAACAGGTATCCCAAAATCCCTTTCCAATGAGCCTCCCTCAGAAACCATGGAGGAAATAGAGCACACATGCCCACAGCCTCGACTGGTAAGTAAAGACAAAGGATGGAAATGTATGCGTGGCTATGGCACAAAAGAGTTCCTTCTGTGCCCGCAGCCAGCGAGGAAAAAAAAAAAAAAAAAAAAACGATGCTTACAGGATTTTCATGTAAATGAGAATGGAGCGGCAGCCTAATCCTTCTCAGCTGTTTATACTTAGCTTCTATACCGGACACAGTTCTCAGCTTACAAAGCATTATTGTATTGGCTGGGTAGGAAATGGGCTTCTCGGGATATGTTGTGTTTTTTCTTTCTTTTTCTTTTTGTGCTTTGGGAGGAGAAAAAAATAAATGCTCTTTCCCCCCTTTTTAAGTGCATTGTCATCTAGAGGTAAAAATCCTACAGTACAGTTTTTAAAATGGTTTTCTTCACGAGCCTTGTACTGCTTCCCTGGTGAAGTTCTAAATTCTAGCTTGGGCATGATCTGTTCTCCTCAACTGTTTCTTTTTTCTTTCTTACTTACTTTTCTTTCTTCCTTTTTTTTTTTTTTTTTTTTTTTTTTTTTTTTTTTTTTTTTTTTTTTTTTTTTTTTTTTTAAAAATCTAATGCCTGTTTTGGAAAAAACAAAACTGACATTGAAGCAAAATTTCCTCATTTCTTTGATATTTTCAAAATAAATAGTCCCTCAATGATGCATATAGACATAATGTGCATTTAAAATGAAGCGTGAACCTTTTCGGGGGTGGGGGTACTGGAGGTTTTTAGTCAGGCAATGGCAACCTGGAGATGCTACATTTATTTAGAATGGGGATGCATGCCTTTAAGAATGAAAGTACAGAAACAGGGTACTCAAGCTTCTTCTCAGTAACTGTAGCTCCATTGATCAGCTTCTCTGCCACTGGTTCTGACCCGTTAGATAAATGGGGAAGTTTCTTCTACAACACTTCAGCAAAGTAGCCTCAAGGAATTAAAAACAAGTCAAGTGGATTGTGGGTTTCCTGTGACTTGAAGTCCTATAGAACTTGGGGAAGCTGCTCTTTGAACCCCCCAATCCAAGACACATGCTAGAGTTATCTTTTCTTCAATGATTCTCCCAAGTTAAAACATAAAGTGTTTTGATTGGCTGTGAAGTTTGACAGTAGAGAGACGGTTTTTTCAAAAGGAATTTTTGGTGTAGAATTTTCTGTGAGGCCCCACATAATCTGAATTTACAGATTTCAATGCTAGCCCATTATGAAAGTGTTATTTCTTAATAAGGGTTTGAAAGCAGGCTTGGATCAACTTTCTGAAATCTGAAAAACACAGAAAGTTCTATTAGAGCAGTTTCTATGTTTTGAAGCATGTTTTTAGGGTAGTTTAGTATTAACTGTCTGTTATCACTTCATCCAGTGCCTGAATAACAAACCTCATGCAGCATCTGTGCACTCTGTCATATAAATTGTTCTGATGAGTTGATTACTACAGGAGTCCTCTGGACCACTAGCAGTGGAAAAAAGTTGGCTGCTAAAGGTGTGTTACAAAATCTCCCCAAATATATATTTTTTAAGTCAATGCAATACACAAACTTGAAAACATATATGTTTGGACAAAGAGAGGGTATGGGAGAAAAAGGCATGATCCAGCACCCATATTGTCTCTTTTTCTTCCCTTTCATGTTGCAGCTACTCTGCTCCTTGGTTTGCTGGCCTGAGAGAGGTGTGCACAGATAATCAAGTTCAGTTCACTTGTTCATTTTTGCTTTTGACAGTTTCTCTTAGGTGCCACACCTTCTTCACCTTCCACCCATTTTCAGAAATAAAGCGTTGAGAAGATTCCTTCAGAGCATATGAGTAACTGCCCTTTGACATGTTGAAGGGTCACAGCGAGGCACTAAGCCCTGAACAGTATACCTAAAACGTATAAGCTCATTCCTTTAGAATATACTCTTTCTTCAAGGGAGATACAGTCTCTTCTTTTTGGAGGGGATGAGGAGTGATGTAAGCACAGCAGAGAATAAAAACTGAACCATTGAAATAATTGTTTTGATCTACTTCGATAAAAAGTTTCATTCTATGGGCTGCTGAAATTGGATGTTTAAATACCAGCTTTAAAATGATTTTTTTTCCCTTGGGAGCAAACTTTAATCACTGTAGAGTTGGCTATGTTCTAAATTTTGATTTAATTATCACAACTAACTTTCCATTGCCTGGAATTTTGCTTCAGTAAGTAAGGCACACGTTAACTACTGAAATTTTTTTTTTTTTTATGAAGAAGTGGTACAGTAAAATGGGAAATTGCCATGGTGTGTTATTTAGTTCTTTCTGTTTATCATGAAGTACTGCTAATAATCACATTATAAATAAAGTCTGTGTTTCTCCATTCAACTAAGCTAATCACCCCTAATCATATGTGAGTCACTGGTGATACAGCCATCAACAGGGTGTGGATATTGAGTCATATAAGTAACTTTGAAAAGTTTGTGAAGGATTAGAGAGAGGCCTGCTTAGGAATGAAACTCCATCCTCAAATTCCCCGTCAGATGTCAGGAAGACAAAGGCTGGCACTTCCTGAATAAACAAGGCTTTAAAGGGATCCATATTTTAGGTGCAACTCTATAATGGTATTGATACTATTGAATCATACTTCATGGTGAAATTTTTCTGAAGGAAAAACATATAGTCTTCCCAGCTGCTTTATTCCACATTGCAGGAAAACTTAAAAGGAGAAGACTAAATAGAAGCAATTAGCATTGCTGAAAAAATGATAAAAGGAATCACTGACAATTATTTCACTTTTATGGTAGTTCATATTTTAGGAGCATAACCTTATTGCCCTTATTACCATGATATTCAGTTAAATATGTTTCTGAAAACTTTTCATTATCATCTTTACTCTTGACTGGTTTTCTGTTTGTTAATGTTTTCTGCTTAAATATGATGCAAGGTGACTCAGAAGCTTGGATGTGAAGAAGAAAAATTAAGTGGCCTTGGGCGATATGATGTAATAACCCTTCTTGAAAACCTAACTCCTGAGGGAGGAGCAATTGTATCAGGCCTGGGCTGTCCTCAAATCTCCCCAGCTTTCTGAATATGCCTAGACAAATCCTTTGAGACCAGCAGGGGCTCTATAACCCCTTCCTAACAAGGACCAGCTGTCCTAAAAGCTTTCTGCTTGCCGATTTAGTTAGTGACCTTGATCAAGTTCTTTGGGGGTAAATTCAGAAGGAAGCTGTAATTCTAGCTTACAATCGTCACTTCCATGAAGATGGATGTGGCACTGATTAACTTAGAAGACTTTGGAAATAAAAAAGGCTTGGTTCAATATGTCATATTAGCAGGAGTTCATTTGGGATTTTACTTCAAAGTGGAGTAGTGCCAAGAGACTGCTGTCTTGCAGAAGGTGCATTGTGTCAGTAGGGATGTAGATCCCCACTGGTACTTAAAAAGATGACTGGATTTCCAGCTATCAGTATATTTCCTTTACTAGTTATCATATATTTAGCCACTTAGAGAAGTATACATTTTAGAAGCAAGATGCTTTTAATGTGCTGTATTGGTGCAAATAAATGAACATAAGCTTCTTTGGTTATTTACTGTGGCCAACTGGAATTCTGCCCAAGGTTATTGTTAGACATCTGCCTGCTGATCCCTGTCCAAATGCAACATCCATTTCTTACAGATTGATAATAGTCAGGTACATTGCTCATGAAATCAATGAATTTATTCCTCTCACTATTCTTCCAAGTACCCATTTGCCTAATGCTAAACTTCTTTTTTGGGGGGGGAAAGCTTAAGTCAAAGAAAAGATGAGTACTTTATTTTATTTTGGTATTTGGGCATATGGAAATCATGAGGATACATAGATCATCATTCAGACAGCGGGGGTATTTAAAGCATCCAAATGATACAGGACTTTAGAAATTAACTGAGAGAAACCTCAGTCCCTTACCAACCAGATTCATAGACACTCACAGAGTGACAACTAAATACAGCAACAGACCAGGTGATGTGGAGAGAAAGAAAAGAAGTGACTCCATAGCCCTCCACCTTTAAAGATCATTTCACCTAAAAGAAGACAGTAGTCCAGTATGTAAATGCATGCCAGGATATCAAAATCACTTAAGATAAATTTTTGTAAGTGTGACTTTAATATACCAGGCTTCCTTTTTTAATTTTTTAAAAGATTTATTTAGTATTTATACAGTGTTCTGCCTTCATGTATGACTGCAGGCCAGAAGAGGGCACCAGATCTCATTACAGGTGGTTGTGAGCCACAATATGGTTGCTGGGAATTGAACACAGGACCTCTGGAAGAACAGCTCCTGATCTTAACCTTTGAGCTATCCTCCAGACCATGGGCTTTCTTAAAAGCTATAATTTATCCACTAAGCAGTACTTCTCAGCAGAGAAGACTCTGTTAATCTTATCCCCAAGTTAAGAAAAATCTCACCATTTGATGGAAAGATTCTATTTTCTCATTTTATTTTCTAATCCTTAACTATATTTTGGGACAAGAAAAGGATCAGTCTGGAGCTAAGGAAATGACTCAGTTGGTAAAGATCTTGTTTTGAAAATATGAAAATCTGAGTTTTATACTTACTTAGCACTCATGTAAAAGTTGGGCATGCTAGCACACACTTAAGATCCCAGCACCAGGAAGGTAGAGGCAGGAGCATCCCCCAGACTTGCTGGCCAGCCAGTCTAGCCAAACTGGTGATTTCAGGTTTAGTAAGAGACTCTATCTCAAAATACAACTTGGAGGGCAATTGAGGGGGGCACTCAATGTCAATCTCTGGCCTCTATGCTTACATATGTTTGGCTCACATGTGCAAATAGACACACACACACATATACACACACACAAGATCAGTCTATTTCTAGGGTCTCTTAAAGGCCTGTTATGAGTGGCATACCCCAGCCTTTAAGCAGTGCTATCTAATGGAAATATACTTTAAGCCATATATGTAATTTAAATTATCTAGCAGCCACAGTTTAAAAAGTGAAAACAATTGTAACAATGTATCTTAGTTCTTAATGTCATATCATGACAATTATCTCAACATGTCAGTTATATAAAATTATTTTTATATATTTGTGTGCATATGATGTGTGTGTACATGATTGTATGTGAGGGTGCATGAGATGGTACATATGATTGCAGAAATGTGCCACCACATCTAGCATTCACATGGGTTCTGGGGATCTGAACTCAGACCATCAGGCTCACCTGATGACAAGTACTCTTACCCACTGAACTATTTTCTACAGTTTTATTCATACAAAGTCTAAAATTCAGCACATATGTTACACTTAAAATACATCTAATTCAGAATAAAGTTTCAAATGCTCAGCGGCCATATATGGCTTTAGAGGAAACTCAGACACTTTTCTTGCCTTGTCTAGTTCATGATGAGCTCTGAGGGTTCACAATAATAAGTACTTTTTATAGTGTACAGTTTGTGTAGGGTTAGGACTGTAGTTCAGTGATAGACCACTTGCTTGGCATTCATGAGGACCTAGATCCAACCCCCAGTACTGCCCAAAAAGAGAAAGCTTCAGTGTTCAATGTACACATACATACATGTAGTAATAACAAAAGTTAAATACCACCTTCCATTTTGGTACTTTTGTGTTTTCTATGTCAATCTATTCTGTTTCCATTTGTATTTGTAATCTAGATGAAAGTTAATGAGTTTGAGGTTATGGGGTAGATGGAGAAAGAGAACTGGACAGAATTGGGAGATATTAAAGAGAATGCAGCAGGATTTGATAATTTTTCATCTGAGAGTGGGGCAGCGTCACGGAAGACTAGTAGTCATTAAGAAGGAAGACGGTAGAGATTTCCATTGACTACTATCTGGTTAGTGTTTGTGGAACTCAGGGGAGACTTTAAAACTGAAGGGAGAGATTGCAGAAACAGCATCGAAGAGCTGGACATTATATTGATGAGAGTGAAAGTGGGTCACCTTCTGGATCTAGAAGGAAGTGGATTGAAATAATTATCAGGAAAGATGCCTGAGGATAATACTAGCGGTAAGTGATTCACTCCTGTAATACCAGCACTTGGAGGCTAAGGTGATGTCCTGGCTAGTTTTATGCCGTCTTCACACAAACTAGAGTCATTTGGGGATAGGGATCCTCAATTAAGAAATGTCTCTAAAAGATCTGCCTTGGACTGGGCTTGCCTTTAAATCTCAGCACTTGGGAGACAGAGGAAGGTAGATCTCTGTGAGTTGGAGGCCAGCCTGGTCTACATTAGCAAGTTGCATGACAGCTAGGATTATAGAGAGATTGTGTCCCAAAAACAAAACAAACAAACCCCAAAGATTTGCCTACAGACAAGGTTGTACAGCATTTGCTTGATTGATGATTGATATGAGAGGGTTGTGGCTCACTGTGTGTGGTGATACCCATGAGCTTGCAGTTTTCAGTTGTCTAAGAAAGCAGGCTAAGCAAGCCAGTAAGCAGCATTCCTTCATGGCCTCTGCATCATTTCCTGCCTCCAGTTCCTGTGTTGTCTCAGTTTCTGTCCTGACTTCCCTCAGAGTGTGATGTGGAGCTGAAATAAACCCTCTCCTCCTGAGGTTGCTTTTTGCTCATGGTGTTTTATTACAGCAATAGGAACCCTAATTAAGACATATATTTACAAGTATGAGCCTAGGCTGTACTATATAGCAAGTCTTGGTTTCAACAACAACAATAAAACACCACATAAAAAAAAAATAAGATCGGCCAAGTGTGGTGGCACATGCCTTTGATCACAGCACTGGGGAGGCAGATCTCTGTGAGTTTGAGGCCAGCCTCATCTACATAGCAAGCTGCAAAGACAGCCAGGAATGTTACATAGAGAAATCCTGTCTTGGGAAAAAAAATAAACCAATAGAAACGAGCCAACCAGCCAACCAACAAAAACAACAAAACTCCCAAATCTAACCAAAACCAATCATCATCCCAGACAATTCTGTGACAAGGCTAACTCTAGGAATCTGTCTTAGTGAGGGTAACTATTGCTGTGATAAAACACCCTGACCACAAGTAACTTGGAGATAAAAAGGTTGCTTTGACTTTGGTACTCCTTTTTTTAAAAACCTTTTATTTATTTGCCTTGGTATTTGCCTGGAACCCGGAACTGGAACTACAGACAGTTGTGAGCTGCCATGTGGGTGCTGGGAATTGAACCCCAGTCCTCTGGGAGAGCAGTCAGTGCTCTTAACCACTGAGCCATCTCTCCAACCCCTGACTTTGGTATTCCAAGTCATAGTCTGTTAAGGGAAGCCAAAGCAGGACCCTGGATGCAGGAGCTGATGTACAGGTCATGCAAGAGTGCTACCTTCCTGGCTTGCTCAGCTTTATTTCTTATTGAACCCAGAACCACCAGCCAAGGAGCATCCTAACCCACACTGGGATGAACCCTTCCCCATAAATCAGTAATTAAGAAAACAAACTGGGCCCCTCCACATCAATCCATCAAGAAAATATCCCATAGACTTTCCCACAGCCCAATATTCTGGAGGCATTTTCTCTATTAAGGCTCTTTCTTCTCAGATGACTGTAGCATGTATCAAGCTGACATAAAAGTAGCACAGAATCAATATACACAAAGCCACCCTAGTGTGTTCTTGGGGACAACAACAGAAGGGGTGCAATTAAATCTATTAGAATATTCCTAATTCCTGCCTGTCTGTACATGAAATTTGGCTAAATTAATCTATTTTTAGCCTCAAATCTTTCCAGGACAGGATCCTAAGGAAGACACTTATAGAGCCAACAGAGGAAGGATTATGGAAAGGAAAGAGAGATGTATTTCTTAAATGACTGAGAGATCAGGGTACCAAGGAGAGGGTAAGTTCCCAGAGAGAGCATCCAAAGTCAGCAGAGAGATCAACTGTGGTGAAAAGACAGAAGGAAGAATTTCATAGTGGATTTGGAAAACGGTCAGTGGTTATGCTTTGGTAAAGGTCAGACAGCAGGTACCTGGCTAAGGATACTTTAGAGGAAGTAAATGCTTTTAACTCAGAGGAAAGCCAATGGAGTCTGTAGTGTCCAGAGGTGGGAAAAACAGCGCTTAGCATCAAGAGAGACTAACGCCCCCTTTCTTCTTCCCTTCATGCCTTCTACCTGTTTCTCTTTTCTTCTGGTTTTCTTTCCTTCCATTCATCCAAGATGCCAAAGGTCTTGGTTGGCTCATTCTTTTAAGGTGACAGAATTTGGTCTTATATGTAAATAGGGAAGGGCCTGTGGGAGAGGGAGAGGGTGAAGTTCATAGAGACAGCAGAAGGATGAAATTCCCCTGAGGCTGAAGAGGCTGGCCACCTATTCACTATCGAAAATGTGGCTTCAGGCAAGAAAAGGGAGAGCATCAGAAAGGAAGGTCTGGGTTCAATGAAGTCATGAGAAAATGGTGAAAGTTGTCTTTCTGTGCTGTTCTGGGATGTTGCATCCTGTCACAGAGTGCTTTTCAGGACTCGTCAGAGCAGGAGTAGGGACAGGTAGAAATGGCTGCGGAGATAGGTCATTTGGTAAAATACCGCACAACATGCAGGTCTAAGTTTATCCAGATCTTGGGTACAGTGGCACAAGCCTATGATCCCAGCTCTATGGAGTAAGAAGAGTCTCTCTGGGGGCTGTCCTTCCAATCTATCCAATTAAACAAACTCTAAGTTCAGAGAGACACTCTCTCTCAAAAACCAAACCAAACCAAACCAACCCAACCAACCAACCAATCAACCAAACAAACAAACCAAAAAAGATGGAAAATGATTAAGTAGGACACATGAAATCAACCTTTGATTTCCACACACTTGTGTTCGGAAGCACACACACACACACACACACACACACACACCCTGGTCCTTTGTAGCCTCTGGACACACACACACACCCTGGTCTTTTGT
>PVIH01026008.1:0-19563 GCA_004025045.1 Sigmodon hispidus | reverse complement strand
AAAAAAAAAAAAAAAAAAAAAAAAAAAAAAAAAAAAAAAAAAAAAAAAAAAAAAAGACAAATTAAACAAATGGGCTGAGAACATAGTAGGATGGCAATCTCGTCTTTTTTTGCCATAAACAAATCTCCTTTATTCTAAATCATATCAAATATTTTAAAATAAATAACTACTGCTTTAGGACATTTTGAAAGTTAAAGCCATGTAAGTCTAAGTGTTTATTCATTTGAATTCACATCTATCTATACAGAATGACTTAAGCTTTAGAGTTTGCTTTCTTATTCATCTTTTCTTCTAAACTGCCAGTAAGAGTCTACCATCTACATTTTTTTAACACACCAAAGTTTCAGGATGAAGATAAGGATCTGTTATGATCTTATGTAATAAGATCAGATTAAGCAAACAGAAAGACAAATATGGTATGTATTCACTTATATATGGATATTAGCTAAATAGTTAAGTCAATGAGTACCAAGCTATAGTCCACAGAACCACAGAGGTTAGGTATAGAGTAAAAAACTAGGGGAGTACAGATAGATCTCCCTAGGAAAAGGAAATAGAATAGGATGTTTTTCTGTGTGCTGTAAATGTCATTGGTTCATAAAGGGACTGTTTTAGAAGCAGGAGGGAAATCTAAGCATAGATATGGTAGACTAGGACAGACTCAGGAGAAGCAATTCAGCCACTAAGAGGGCAAGATGTAAAAGCACAGGCAATCCACCAGCTATATGACAAGATAGATTAATAGAAATGGCTTAAGAGGAGCTAGCTAGCAATAAGCCTGAGCCATAAGCGGAACAGCAATTAATATAAAAAAGAATGGATATTTACATATGGGGACAGCAGGAGAATTAGGCAGAGAAGGGTAGTGAAAAGGGGATTACAGAGAGAATATTGGAAGAGATAGATTAAAATTAAGGGCTTTACGAGGGGTAGTATGGAAACCTAATCAGTAGAAGCTTGTGAAAATATTTGCATATGTGAAGAACATCTAAATGAAATCAACAATTAATGGGAGAAACAGAATTCCAACTGGCCATCTCTTGTTACCAAATGAAGCTTCTAATACTGGGGTTGGGTTACATCTAATTGAGTTTTTGGACAAAAAAGGCCCATATTATGATTCTTAATAAAATATATCCCTCACAAGTTCACATGTTGAATGCTTGATATCTACTGGTATTATTTTGATCAGTTCTGCAAATTTTAGAAGGTAGGATCTAACTAGACTTACTACATCACTACAGGCCAGCCTTGAGGATGTCTTGTTCTTTTTGCTTCTTGTCTGCCATGAATGGAAGCGGTTCTTCTGCTACATGTTACCACTGTCATGAGACTGCACCCAACAAGGTGGGACCAAGGTACTCTAAACTAGAAGCCAAAATAAATTTTGCTCTTTAAAAATTTTATTTTTATTTATATTTTTATTGATAACATATTTTTCTTGTACAATATATTATGTTTACAATTTTCATTCCTTTTAATCCTCCCAGGTATTCTCCACTTGTCCTCTAGTTTCCTTTTTTCTCTGATCTACTTTTTTCTGTATCTCATTAGAAAAGAACAGGAGATATCTTCTAAGAGATAGCAACCATATAAAATAAAATATAGTAAGATAAAACAAAACCATCACATTGAGGCTGGACAAAGCAATGCCACAAAAGGAAAAAAGTCCAAGAGCAGGCAGAAAAAAATCAGAGACCTGCTCATTCACACACTTGGGAGACCCACTCACTCACACACTTGGGAGACCCACTCACTCACACACTTGGGAGACCCACTCACTCACACACTCGGGAGACACACTCATTCACACTCTTGGGAGACACACTCACACTTGGGAGACCCACTCACTCACACACTTGGGAGACCCACTCACTCACACACTTGGGAGACCCACTCATTCACACACTTGGTAGACCCACTCACTCACACACTTGGGAGACCCACTCACTCACACACTTGGGAGATCTACTCATTCACACACTTGGGAGACACACTCACACTTGGGAGACCCACTCACTCACACACTTGGGAGACCCACTCATTCACACTCATACAAAGATGAAAAGTACTATAAAAGTATTAAATACTATAAAACATAAAAAGTACTAAGATGAAAGCTATAATTTATAGGCAATGGAACTGATGCAGGCCCTTGTTGACTCTTTGCTTGCTGCTTCAGTCTCTATGAGTTCCTATGATTCTTCCTCAGTTTTTTTTTTTTTCAGTCTTGTTCTCCTGATGTCTCCTATACCCTCTGACTTTTATATTCCTTCTCCTTCCTTTTCCAAGGGATTCCCTGAGCTCTGAGGGGAAGGATTTGATGGAGACATCCCATTTAGAGCTGTACATTCCAAGGCCTCTCTTTCTCTCTGTTTCAGTCTGTCTCTGACTTTGTCTTTTTGTCTCTCTGTCTTTGTCTCTCTGTCTCTCTCTGTCCCTGTCTCTGTTTTTCTGTCTGTCTCTCTCTGTGTCTCTCTCTGTGTGTGTGTGTGTGTGTGTGTGTGTGTGTGTATGTGTACCCTGTGTGTGTGCGTAATGTCTGACTGGGTTTCTACATCTATTCCCAATTACTGTAAGATGAGACTTCTTTGATAATGACTGAATGACACACTAAATCTTGCCTGTTTTATTTTGTTTCTCATGCATTTTGGTCTCAGCTATGCAAAGGTCAGTAATATGCAAAAGGAATTATTCAACCTGGAAGAACCTCCACTGAGAGTAGTGTCTCTATTGGAGTCTTCTAAATTTCTCTTTATGACATTTAGTGTTTCACAGCAGTAAGATATATTCTGTATTGAATTAAGAGGGGACATTTTGATAGTTACCTCTACCTCCTTTTGGCTTTCTTATTTACTTTATGTGAGTCATCAATGTAAGTCAAATTAATTGTCCATATCAGTGGAGTCCATATGCTTGAAATAGCTATGTGATAAAGATGGAATAATTTTATTTACCAGATGCTTCACATTGAGAGTTTGTATGTGACTAGAGACAGGTGTTTTAATAAGCAACTTGAGAAAAAATGGGGGAAGCAATGAAGTGACAGATGATTCAATCTGTTTTCTGTAAAGAAGACACCACTAATGGGAGGTTTTTATGATAGGTGAGGCAATTCATTATTGATTCTGGCAATTCTGGAGTGGAAAGATCATAAAAAGATGCTCATTGAGTAATAGCAAAGGAAGGATAGCTTGGCAAAGAGCTGTTGAAAGTAAAAATTAGGTTCTAGGTTGTGTCAAGAATGGACTCCTTTTCATGGAGGGCCTCAAATTAGACCAGTCATTGGTTGGCCCCTTCCACAAGCTCAGAGTTACCATCGCCCCAGCACATTTCACAGGCAGGGTAGGTTTTAGGTCAAAGGTTTTGTGGTTGTGTAAGTATCTCAGTCCCAGCACTGGAAGCCTTGTCTGAACATTTTAGTCTCTGTATCCTCCATTATTAAGACTCACCCTTATAGGTTGCAAGAAGATTCCACAGTACAAGGCTTCCACATTGCCTCCTCCAAGTGTTTACAAATTCCAGGTATCTCTCCAAATATTCTCTCCCTTTGTCCTCCCCCCAACTTGATCCCTACTAGAAGCTGATTGTCCCAGAGACCTAGGGTAGAATCAATTAGGGCTGGCAAAAAAGTAAATGAAATGATTGAGAATGGTATTGCCTATGCACATAGATCAACACCTAGCCTAATCATCATCAAAGAGGTCTCCTCTATAAGCTGATGGGAGTAGAAGCAGAGATCCACAGGCAAACAATAACTGGAGCTCTAAAGAGAAGAAGAAAGGATTGTTGGAGAAAGAGGGGTCAAGAAAATGGCCTGCAGAATTAATTAGGCAAGGTTCACAGGTTCTCATAGAGATTAAAGCAGTAATCATTTAGCCTGTTTGGGTCTGCCCTAAGTCCTCTGCATATAAGCTGTGGTTATTTTAGCTGGGGTTTTTGTGGGATGTGGATGTATATTACATACTTAATAAAATCTAAATATTAAGAAAAAAAGCACAGTCAAATCCTAGACAGACAACTCAAAAAAATCCTTAATCTTTAAATACAAAGATAAACAACTGAGTCAGTTACACACACCTTTAATCCCAACAAAAACAAAGCTAAGAGTAGTGACCAACACCCTTTATCCCATAACTCCAGAGACAAAACTTCTTCTGTTTCTGTGAGTTCAAGGCTACACGCCTTTAATTCTAACCTAAATGAAATAAGATATGTAAAGGCTTATAACCCCCTCTAAAAAAAATAACAACTAACAAAAACAACAGACAAAAGGACCAAAAACACAACTAAAAAAAAGATAACTAAACACAAATTGACTATAATGCTTCCTCTCTAATATTTCAGCCTTCCTCCAATATTTGACTCATTCATATTACTACAGTGGGACTCCTAATAGTGGGAATGAGCATGTCTATGATTCTTTTGCCTGCTCTTGGGATTCTTTTCTTCCCATTGGTTTGCCTCTCTAGCCTTGATATAAAGGTTTGTGCCCAGTCTTATTGCATCTTGTTATTCTGTGTTGATTGACATCCCTAGCAGACCTGCTGTTTCCTGAAGGGAGACAGGAGGAGTGGATATTGGGGAGAATGGAAGCAGAACTGGGAGGAGTGGAGGGTGGGGAGGCTGCAGTCATAATGTATTATATGGGAGAAGAATATTTTTTTAAAAAAATAATTAGGTTCTATTGGTTATGTGATATGCATCTCTGATTTTAACTTAGGGAATCTGTCTAAATTGCTTTCTGTTTCTTTTGTCATAATTTGCCTATTTCTGGGGCTTGAGAAGAACATCAGATCCTTGTGTATTTGTGGTCAATAGGAAGCAAATATACAGGGTATGAAGAAAAACCCACAGAAAGATATGTGAGAAAATTCATTGGCACATTGCAATGTAACTTTTCTATCAATGACAGGTCACACATATAGTACTGAATCCGAAAGATCATGGCAAAGCTAAGACATTCTCATTGCCTAATAGAGTCATAGGTATTCTATGATGGCTTGCAAACACATCACTCACATGTTCCTTGGGAATCTGATACAAACTCTATGTTCCTAGTCTCAAATGCACAGTATATGCAATCATGTGAAATACACAGCAGATAATAATAAAGATAATAATGGTTAATAGTTTATGTATTTACTATACTTTTATTACTTCAGGTTTATTCCTTCTGCTTACAAAATAAAAGTTTGCTAAAAGACGTTATGGCATGATTTGCTGTCTGCAGCCTCATCCATCTTGTGAGTACAGTATTTCTTCAATACACCAGAATGCTGTCTCTATTGATTGACCCAAATCCCTGGGCTCCATTAAATACATTTAGGATGGTTTCACTACAGCAAGCTTCCTAACTCATGAAAGCATCACTTCAAGACACAAAGTTGTATTACAAAAATATTACTAGTGAGTTTGCATGTGGTTGTAAGAAGCTAGACAAGCAGAAGTAAAAAACTAAGTTTCTTTCTCCATAGCCCTTGCACATCCTTCTACTTCCTTTTGGTTTATGTATCTGCTGACATTTTGAAAATCAAGCCAAAAACATTTCTTTAAAGAACAGCTCAAGGCAGAAAAATGTTTTGAAAACCAAATTTATGTTTTAGATTTTAATCAAGGAAGAATGGCATATAGTGAATACTGCTAGACAGTGATTTTACTGTAACCTTAGAATTAGGACAACCTAGGGATATTTTTTGTGACTTCATTTCTTTTGGATACTTGGCCAACACAATATTGTTCTCAACTTACAACTGAGATGAAACAATTAGGCATTCATTTTGACTTCACTTAATAAAATTCTTACTATTTAGTCCAGACCTATAACTGAAACTTACATGAAAAATTTTCCATTTCATGATGGATGAGAAAGGAAATGTTAATAAGAAAGCAAGAAGAGACAATATGTGACATTGTTTTTCTTCTCGACATTGTTATATGTCGTGAGCTGATTTCAGATGAAGATGGAGGAAGTTTCTTGGGTTTGGGTTGTTCTCATCTCTCCTCTAAAGCTCTTTAGCTTTCCTGTACTATGTCCAGGAAAATATTTATCTCGGATGTCAATGCTTTCCCGTCTAACCCCAAAGCTGACCTCTTTGTAGGCATTGCCTGGTAGTTAATGACCGGCTACTATAAGGGCCTTGGGCTTTGCCTCCGGCCCTTAACCAGCATCTCGTTAACTGGCAAGATGTGTTTCCCTTCTGCTTCTTACTTTTTTATATTCCTAATAGAACAGAAGGTACCTTGGCAGAGGCAGACAATGTTACCCTTTCAGCATCTCATTTGTAAATAACCCTGTTATGAGTAATAGGAAGTGATCCAGCTGGTTGTAAAAAGACACACGTTTAATGGGCAACTCCTGGTGGACTAACGGCTTTGCTGGAAAAAACATTGCACCTGCAGGACACATTGCTCCTGTGTTTGTTCTGAACATAATGAGCCTGCGTTCAGGCAGAGATGTGCACACGCCTCTCTGGGAGATATAAACCTTAAAATATACAAAGAGAAATTTTTAAAAAACAAATCTAGCACATTTTTCTCCCTAGAGGCAAGCATTATTCTGTCAGAGCATCATTCTTTCTTACAGTTCAGTAATTTCCAGGTGCAGGGTAGAAGTGCTTTTATACACAGTGTAATACCTCTTTAAAAATTTACACAGGGCCCATACAATTTATGAATATAGTGTGGGAATATGGCCATTGTCACCTTTTATAGTCATTACGTTCATGCCTTTCTCTGACACTTGAAGAGTATATTGAATAGCACAGCTTATGACATTTACTTATTCAAAATTCAGTTCCTTTTTAATGGGAGGCCCTAATGTTTTATGCTTATTTAATGCAACTGAATAAATGTTTCTGGGGTAATTACCACAGTGATATATTTATTTCATTTAAAGCTAATATCCTTGAAGCCAAGTTCTGTGTCTACAATTGCTATCTCATTCCAACATCATAGCTCTGTGACTGCTTTCAGCTACTATAACGAGATAGTTAAGGGCACAAATACAGTTGACAAAATGACAGAATCTTGAGTTCAGTGGCTTGAGAAAGTGATAGACTTTCTGTACCTCAGCCTTTCTTCTTTTTGTAGATTTTGAGAAGTAATAGTATCTACTTCAAGATCACATGAGCATCAAGGAAGCTTCCAGTGAGTACTGGTTTGATTTCACCCTGACCCGTGATGCCATATCTTCAGCAGTATAGTCTCATCATCAAGTTCTAGATTATAAAGAGCAACTGTAATAGTCAGTTCTCTGCTTCTCCCATTACTGATATTCCTCTTTGATAGACTTTAAAGTACTGCTGGCCTTACCATAAGGAAGTTGTTTCATACTGAATATCTGATTTTTCCCATCCTGGTTCCTTTCTTTCACAATCCTGACAAATGCCCACAAATGACACTTTTTTGGGGAACAAAATGGTACCTAAACACAGATTCCATCATAATCATAGCCACTATTATAAAACTGAAAATCATTTATTGTAATGAAATGAATAAGCTTCGTTGAGAATCACTCAGTAACTTTAAGTGAAGCATCATGGGAGTAGCACTGCTGATCTCCTTGAGCTGACAATACCGGTGCACTTAATGAATCACATTTGATCCACTACCTACCAGCATTACTGACATGTCTTCACATCTCTGAAGTCTATTTAAATTTAAGGGAAAACTAGTTTTAAAGGTCTTTTTTTTAACAAGGCAATTTACTAAATTTCTTTTATTTTTCTTTTTTTATTTTCTATTTATCAAGAAAAACAGTAAGTTGAATTTAAAATGCTGATAAGTTAATAATAACTATAAAGAAAATAAAACTCATAAGCATGACTTATCAAGGGTGATAATGCAAAAAAATTGCTACACATAAAATTACTTTGTGTTCAACTTTCCCTCTGGATTTTTTTTTCTCTGTATATCCCCATTGAAGGTCTCTTCCCCCTCCCATCACTTCAGGTCATTCTTTCTTCTCCACAACTCGCCATCCCCTCCCTGGGCAGGTTGCAGACAGTCCCATGGTCTCACTGATCCAATAATGCTTAGTTCAGTCTCCACTTCTGGCAAATCCTATTTTGTTCCCCCTCTCTCAAGAGTGAGTAAGGTGTTCCTACAGGTGGAGTGAGATCCCAAGGGTCACTCCAGGGTGTTTCTGATCCCAAGCTGTTTAGTGGTTGTGGTTTGCCGCTTGGGCATGTTTGGCTTTTTTTCTTGTTTGTTTGTTTAGAGACCACTAGTGAGTGAGTACATCCCCTGCTTAGCTTTCTGAGTTTGTGATACCTCACTCAGGAGGATATTCTCCAAATCCACCCATTTGCCTGCAAATTTTAGGATATCATTTTTTCTTACTGCTGAGTAGTATTCCATTGTGTAGATGTACCACAGTTTGTTAATCCATTCTTCAGTTGAGGGACATCTAGGTTGTTTCCAGGTTCTTGCTATTGCAAATAATGCTGCTATGAACATAGTTGAGCGAATGCCTTTTGAATGTGAATGTGCCTCTTTAGGGTATACACTCAGAAGTGGTATTGCTGGGTCCTTGGGGAGATTGATTCTCAATTTTCTGAGAAACCCCCATATTGCATTCCAAAGTGGCTGCACAAGCTTACACTCCCACCAACAATGGAGGAGTGTTCCCCTTGATCCCCATCCTCTCCAACATAGGCTGTCATCTGTGCCTTTTGTCTTAGCCAATCTAACAGGTGTTAGGTGGTATCTCAAAGTTATTTTGATTTGCATTTCTCTGATGGCTAAAGATGATGAGCACTTTTTCAGGTGCTTTTCAGCCATTCGTAATTCCTCTGCTGAGAATTCCCTTTTTAGATCTGTACCCCATTTTTTGATTGGGTTATTCAAGGTTTTGGGCTCTAGATTTTTGAGCTCTTTATATATCTTAGAGATCAGTCCTCTATCACTTTTAGGGTTGGTGAAAATCTTTTCCCATTCTGTAGGCTGTAGTTTTGTCCTATTGACAGTGTCCTTGGCTTTACAGAAGATTCTTAGCTTCAGGAGATCCCACTTATTGATTGTTGGTCTTAGTGTCTATGCCACTGGTGTTATATTTAGGAAGTGGTTGCCTGTGCCAGTTCGTAGAAGTATATTTTCTACTTTCTTTTCTATCAAGTTCAAAGTGGCTGAGTTTATATAGAGGTCTTTAATCCACTTGGATTTGAGTTTTGTGTAGGATGACAGGCTCAGATCTATTTGCATTTTTCTACACACTTCCATCCAGCTATGCCAAAACCATTTGTTAAATATACTATCTTTTTTCCATTGAATGTTTTGGGCCTCTTTGTCAAAGATCAGGTGTTCATAGGTTTTTGGGTTAATGTCTTGATCCTCAATTCTATTCCATTGGTCCACAAGTCTGTTTTTATGCCAGTACCAGGCTGTTTTTATTACTGTAGCTCTATAGTATAACTTGAAGTCAGGGATGGTGATACCTCCTGAGGTTCTTTTGTTGAGTAAAATTGTTTTGGCAATCTTGGCTTTCCTGTTATTCCAAATAAAATTGAGTATTTTTCTTTCAAGGTCCAAGAAATATTGTGTTGGGATTTTGATGGGCAGTGCATTGAATCCGTAGATTGCCTTTGGTAGAATTGCCATTTTTACTATGTTGATCCTACCAATCCAGGAACATGGGAGAGCTTTCCATTTTCTGATATCCTCTTCAATTTCTTTCTTCAGTGATTTAAAATTTTTGTCAAATAGGTCTGTTACTTCTTTGGTTATAGTTACTCCAAGGTACTTAATACTATTTGCAGCTATTATGAAGGGTAATGCTTCCCTTATTTCTTTTTCAGTTCTTCTATCTTTAGTGTATAGAAGGGCTACTGATTTCTTTGAGTTAATCTTGTATCCTGCTACATTGCTGAAGGTGTTTATCAACTGTAGCAGTTCCTTGGAAGAATTTTGTGGGTCACTTATGTATACAATCATATCATTTGCAAATAGAGACAATTTCACTTCTTCTTTTCCAATTTGTATGCCCTTAATCTCTTTTCGTTCCCTTACTGCTTTAGCTAAAACGTCGAGAAATATGTTGAATAGATAAGGGGAGACAGGACATCCTTGTCTAGTTCCTGATTTTAGTGGGATTGCTTTGAGTTTTTCTCCATTTAGTTTGATACTGGCTGTCGGCTTCTTGTAAATTGCTTTTATTATATTTAGGTATTCTCCCTGTATTCCTGATCTCTCCAGGGCTTTAATCATAAAGGAGTGTTGGATTTTGTCAAAGGCTTTTTCCGCATCTAAGGATATGATCATGTGGTTTTGTTCCTTTAGTTTGTTTATATGATGGATAACATTTACAGTTTTTCATATGTTAAATCAGCCCTGCATTTCTGGGATGAAGTCTACTAGGTCATGGTGGATGATATCTTTTATACATTGTTGTATACATTTTGCCAAAATTTTGTTGAGAATTTTCGCATCGATATTCATGAGGGAAATTGGTCTGTAATTCTCCTTCGTTGTGGTGTCCTTGAGTGGCTTAGGCATTATGGAAATTGTAGCCTCATAAAAGGAATTTGGCAATATTCCTTTAGTTTCTACTGTGTGAAATAATTTGAGGAGTAACGGTAGTAATTCTTTGAATGTCTGGTAGAATTCGGCACTGAAACCATCTGGACCAGGACTTTTATTTTTGAGGAGGTTTTTAATGACAGCTTCAATTTCCTTAAGGGTTATAGGCCTGTTTAGGTAATTAATCTGATCTTCATTTAATTTTGGAAGATGGTGCCTGTCCAGTAAGCTGTCCATTTCTTCCAGGTTTTCCATTTTTGTGGAATACAGATTTTCAAAATATGATCTGATAATTCTCTGTATTTCCTGGGGGTCTGTTGTTATGTCCTCCTTTTCATTTCTGATTTTGTTGATTTGGACACTCTCTCTCTGTTTTTTGATTAGTTTGGCTAAGGGCTTATCTATCTTGTTAACTTTCTCAAAGAACCAACTCTTAGATTCACTGATTCTTTGTATTGTTCTTTTTGTTTCAATTGTATTGATTTCATCTCTAAGTTTGATTATTTCCTGCCGTCTACTCCTTCTAGGTGAGTTCGCTTCTAATTGTTCTAAGGCTTTCAGCTGGGCTGTTAGGTCTCTAGTGTGGAATTTCTCTAGGCTTTTCATATAGGCATCTAGTGCTATGAATTTTTCTCTTAAGACTGCTTTCATTGTGTCCCACAAGTTTGGATACATTGTGGATTCATTTTCATTGAATTCTAGGAAGACTTTGATTTCTTTCTTAATTTCTTCCTTAACCCAGAGATGGTTCAGCTGAGTGATGTTTAGTTTCCATGAGTTGGTAGGCTTCCTTTGGGTTTTGATGTTGTTGAACTCTCACTTTAGGCCCACGTGGTCCGATAAGTTACATGGGATTATTTGCATTTTTTTTTGTATCTGTTGATATTTGCTTTATAACTAATTATGTGGTCAATTTTGGAGAAAGTTCCATGAGGAGCTGAGAAATATGTATATTCCTTTGTGTTTAGGTGGAAGCTTCTGTAGATATCTATTAAATCCATTTGCATCATAACCTCTTTTAGACTCCTTATTTCTCTGTTGAATCTTGTCTGGTTGATCTATCCAGGGTTGAAAGTGGGGTATTGAAGTCTCCCACTATTAGGGTGTAAGAATTGATGTGAGATTCCAACTTTAGCAGTGTTTCTTTTACATAGGAAGGTGCCCTTATATTAGGGGCATAAATATTCAAGATTGAAATTTCCTCTTAACCAATATTTCTTGTGATAAATAAGTAGTGACCATCTTGGTCCCTTTTAATTGCTTTTAGCTTAAAGTCTACTTTGTTAGATATTAGGATTGTAACCCTCGCTTGTTTCTTAGGACCATTTGACTGGAAAATCTTTTCCCAACCCTTTATTCTAAGCCTCTGTCTGTCCTTGAGTTTGAGGTGTGTTTCTTTTAGGCAACAGAAGGATGGCTTCTGTTGTTGTATCCATCTTGTTAGTGTGTGGCATTTTACAGGAGAGTTGAGTCCATTGATATTAAGGGAAATTAGTGACCATTGATTGATATTTCCTGCCATATTTAGTGATAACTTGTTTGTATTTCCTTTCTCTGGAGTATTCTGTGGAATTATTGATTGTTTGTGATTTTGTGGGTGTATCTGGGATCCTTAGATTGGAGTTTTCCCTCTAATACTTTCTATAGTGCTGGACTGGTAGTTATTCTTTCAGTCTGACTTTGTCCTGAAATACCTTGTTTACTCCATCTTTGGAGATTGATTATTTTGCAGGGTATAGTATTCTAGTTTGGCCGCCATGCTCTTTTAGCATCTGTATAACTTCTGACCAAGCCTTTCTAGTTTTCATCGTTTCCATTGAATAGTCAGGTGTTTTTCTGATGAGTCTGCCTTTATATGTAAGTTGGCCCTTTTCTTTTGCAGCTCTTAATTTTTTTTCTTTGTTCTGTATGTTTTCTGGCTTGATTATAATGTGGCACGCTGACTTTTGGGGGGGGGGTCATATCTATTTGGTGTTCTGTAAGCTTCTTGTATCTTTATAGGCATTTCCTTCTTCAGGTTAGGGAAGTTTTCTTCTATGATTTTACTGAAAACATTATCTGTGCCTTTGAGCTGGTATTCTTCTCCTTCTTCTATTCCTATTATTCTCAAATTAGGTCTTTTCATGTTGTCCCAGATTTCCTGAAGATTTTCAGCTATGGCTTTTTTAGTTTTACTATTTTCTTTGACTGATATATCTATTTGAGCTACTGAGTCTTCCACTTCAGAGAGTCTATCTTCCATCTCTTGAACTCTGTTTGTTATGCTTGTATCTGTGGTTTCAGCTTTTTTCTTCAGATTTTCTATTTCCATCTTTGCCTCATTTTGTGCCTTTTTTATTGCTTCTATTTCAGCTTTTAGTTCCTGGCATGTTTCTTTCATAGATTTGTTCATCTCTTCCAATTTTTTGTTTGTATTTTTTTCTATTTCTTTAAGGCTATTTTTCATATCTTCTTTGAGAGCTTCGATGATCATCAAAAAGGAATTTTTGGTGATGCTTCCTTCTGTTTCCTCTTCATTGCTCAGTTCAGGTCTTGTATTTGTAGGATTGCCACTTTCTTCTGGAGTTACCTTGTTGTTCTTTATATTATTATGGAGTTTTTGCACTGGCATCTGCCCATGGTTTTAGTGGTTCACGATTAGGTGCCTCCTGGTCAGTTGTGGCGCTCGGGCTTGTGTGCCTCCTGTGACCTCTGATGAAAAGGTCTGCTCAATCACTACTTCTGCCCTCTACAGGGGACTGAATTTCAAGTCTTCAATCTTTCTCTGTTTGACCAATTGGAGGCGGGGTGGCGGCCATGCAAACTCCCTCAGCAGCAGCTTTGGGAACCGTGACAGGCAGAGTTTGTCTGTGCCTGCTCCAGAGTGTGCTGGGACAAGCTCTCAGTTTTTAAGGTCTTACTCAGTATTATTTTATTTTATTTCCTTTTGGGAAAGGGAATAATTTGGAGTGTTTAAAAAAAACATTTTTAATGACAATATAGACATTAAGCTTCTCTAGAAAAATTAACTATGACATTAACACTATATATTGGGTTAAGAGTGATCTGGGGTCCCAATATTGCTCAGTTCAGCCCCTGCTCCTGGGAGACCCAGTTTCCTCCCACCAACATCAAGACTGAGTCAGGTATTCCTCTAGAGATAGTGGGATCCAAGTTGTCAGTACAAGGTTGCCCATGCTTGGGAGGAGATGGGGAGATATGGAGAAGAGAGAGTGACCTGAGGTGGTAGGAGGGGGAAGGGACCTTGAGTAAGGATATACATGAACAGAAAATGTGACTCTATTCATAATAAAAAATTTAAAAAAACAAAACAAACAAAATACAGTACTTCCAAGCGTAGCCCACACATAGGGAGCATCTCTTTAGCCAAGGTCTTTATTTTCTTTAGAAGCTCTTTAGAACCTGGAGGGGGGGGCAAAAAATAAACACCTTAGTTATCATTGTAGTAGATTCAGCCTGAAGAAGAGGGGTAGGCTCCTAGTAAGGACTTAAATGTATACATATACAATAAATGTTTAAAAAATGGAAAAAAAAAAAAGAGTGAGCTGGGGTAAGTGTTTTAAGGACCCGATCTCCATGGCTTTTAGTGGAGTTACTGTTGCTAGTGTTTCCCTTTGTTCCTGCTGCTGGCCAGGCCCTCTCCGAAGAGTGAATGCCTTGCTGGGTTTCTGAAACTTAAATTTCAGATGCAATTATAATTATAATCTTTATTTTATACTTTCTTTTGTTCTGTTTCATTCAATCAAATCTTAATGTGAAATTTGTTCTAACACTCCTGTCTCAGACTCCTTATTGGTCTTTTTAGAATGTTTTATTAATTGTAAAAAAAAAATTCAGAGCATTATTCTATAGTTTAAATTTAAGAAAATCCACATTTTTTAATGAAAATATATATTAAATTTATTTCTATTTTTTCATAAACAAACAACAGATTTAAAGGTACTATATCAAGATTATTCTTCTAACAGCTTCATAATTTCAAATGTAGGACTAAAGTGTACTGCATTTGAAGGGGTGCCTTTGTGCCACAAGATAATTTTATTTCCACTTAAACCACAGTGTTAACAACTACAAGGTGAATTGCTTACTCACAACAGTTATATGTTAACTGTAGACAGCAGTAGAGCTCTAGGTTGAAGACTCATGGTAAAAAAAAAAAAAAAAAAAAAAAAAAAAAAAAAAAAAAAAAAAAAAAAAAAAAAAAAAAAAAAAAAAAAAAAAAAAAAAAAAAAAAAAAAAAAAAAAAAAAAAAAAAAAAAAAAAAAAAAAAAAAAAAAAAAAAAAAAAAAAAAAAAAAAAAAAAAGATGCATTATCTGTGTCTCCTGTTGCTCCTGCTAATTGAGTTATCACCAGAAAAAACAAAGGCAAAAGACATCCAGCCTCGCCTAATGGACGTTATGGTAATAAATTAACTCTTATTGAGCATATTTTATCATGTCATTTTCAGAGAAAAATGCACAAACTTAGATCCTTAAACAGCTAACAGCTATAATTAGATCACTTTCTCCCCGTTTCTAAGGAGCCCATTGCAAGAGAGGCCTTCAGAAATGACGGGAATGGGACAGGAGCATGGTTCCCAAGAAAAGGCTCTTTCCAGGTGTGTTTTAAAATAAGAGTTCAGGGGAACTGGGTAATTGGCCCAGAGCCACGTGCTTTTGACTCATGAGGTTTCTGGGATCACTCCTGGCTTCCTCAAACACTTTTTCCCCCTCCACATTGGGACAAACTGAAATTTCCAACAGTGTTGAACAAGACCTCTTTTATCTGGGAGGCTTTGCCAAGGCAAACAACTAGTACTCTTGACATGACTGGGGTCTCTTGTCTGCTCTCTCCCAGCTGCTGGATGAAACTCTGCTTTGAAATAACCTCAAGGAACAGGGTAAGAAGTGTGAGTGCTGGACCTGTCAGAAGTTGGAACTTTTTTGAACCACTCCATGCTGAGTACCTGATCATTTTTGCAGAGAACAATGGTTTTCTACTCACTGGGATGGAGGAGGTGGGGATTTTTCACATCACACTTGTCAGATACTATTCGGTATTTTCTATCTACAGATGAATGAAGGTGAAATAAAGAGGCTGGGGCTTTCATTCTAAGTGAATCACTGAGCTGATTAGAGATCAGATGGTGTGACTGATGGAGCAGCAAACATAAAACAGTGTCCACTGAAGCTCTCAGCAAGTTATATGTGTATATATATATGTATAAATATATGTATGTATATATCCTTCAGCTTTGACCCTGTGTGAAAACAGCAATGACTCTATTTCAAAATATATTAGAAAATTAAGATTTCTTAGCCTAGTGCCTTGTAAATGGAATGGCTTCTGATTTTTTTTTAAAACCCTTTCTCTATGGGTGTTCTCTCTTCCACAATACATGCATATTTTCTCCCAATTTTATGGCAAAGGAACTTTAAAGCTTGGAGGAGTCCCTCTTATCTGGTCTCAATTATAATATGATGCTCTTCTTTACAGTTTGCTTTTGTTTTCCTAATTATAATAAATAGCAAGCAAGCCTGTTCAAATTTATCTTAATGAATACATTTAACCCAGTGTTATTTCTATATGGACATGGGCCAGTACTTTAACAGATAGCTTAGATGTTCAAGAGCCAGCCACAAGTGCTTTGGTCTTGGTAATTATTGTCTACATTGTCTGAATTTGTTATGTAATTACTTAATATTCTGCTTCATTTTGACTGTTTATACTTGGCCTTTGAGCACTTGGCATTTTGCTCACAGGAACAAATTAACAAACACATCCCTTGGCTGATAAACATAATAGCACATGACGGTGTGAATCCTAATTAGACAACCTCACATCTCTAGTACATTAGGGTCAAGAGCTCCCAAGTATCAGAATAGTGTATTTATCTCATTAATATATGCAGCTTTGGAACTGATTATTGTAATAATAACCTTTTTTAGGGTAATTAAAATTTGCAGGGTTTCCTTTTATGTTGTGTAAATGTTATTTTGTGGAAAAGTAAGTTAATTTAAAATGAATCTTTTGGGACTTTGGTTTCCTAAAACCTGTGGCTCTTTTATAAATAGACAGTTCTGTGGGAAAGACAGAGTGTCAGAGATGGTGACTTTGTAGAGTGAGGAAAGTCAAGGCTTTTGTTAAGTGGGAATTCAGCTTTGACAGAAACAGCCCTATCCCTTCAAGGATTGTCTTATAATGTCTTTCCTTTTTCTGAACTGTGGATTTTCTCTTCCCTCCCTCCCTCTCTTCCTTCTTTCCTTCTTCTCTTCATTTTTTCCCTCCCAGTCTCTGTTCCTTCCTTCCCTTTGATAGATTTTCACATAGCTTAGGCTAGCCCAATAACACTATATTACTTAAACTGATCTTGAATTCCAATTGTCCTGCCTTTACCTCTTGAGTATTATGATTACAGTTGTGTGCTACCATGATTTATTCCTTTAAATCTAATTTAATTTAAATGTTTGAGCTGGCATTCTTCCTGCATAGGTCTTCAAAGTACTTGGCTTACAGATGTGTACCACTAGACATATTCTTGGCCTTCCATTTCTTTTAAAATTATGTGTTTTATTCATATGGATGCTTTGCCTGCATGTATGCCTTTGTACTACATGTGTGTCTGGTGCCCTTGGAAGCAGAGTACATAGCATTTCCTAGGATTGCAATTGCAGATGGCTAAAAGTCACTGCATGAGTGCTAGGCACCAAAAACAGGTTCTCTGGAAGAACATGCCAGTATTGTTAACCATCGAACCATATCTCTAGCCTGCCTTCTATTTTCAAGCTGTTATTCCTTTACTGATATTTGGAAAAATTGGGGCAGAAAATTACCTGGCTGAATGGTTTTCATGTAGATTTAGATTGTAAACAAAAACATCTGCAATGAAGCTTGTGGTCTGCCCCTGCCTTTGCTTTCCATTTATTAAGATATCTAACATTTGCTATATTCAGCTATCTACACTGGCTGTTATGGAGCAAAGCAATGGGAATACATTCACCATGTTAATAGAGTTAGGTTTCTACCACTGGACAGTGAAGAGTGAGGACTATCTTCGGTGGGAAGCAGCTCAATAACACAGGAATTTAAAAGAATTTGAACTCTGAGAAGCCAACAAAAACAGAACATAATTATAGTAAAAAATTAAAAGAATATCTATGACACTATACTTAAATGAATATGATAAAATAATTAAATAAACTAGGACAAATAGTCCATCTCTTACAGAAGAGGTATGCTTAACTGTATTTTCTGAGTTGGGATTTAGTTCTTCATGCATGCATTGTAAGGTATGTTTAGGGACTGTCTGTTCTATTTGTATTTGATCGCTGGCATAAAATACTCTGCCCAAAAGCAACATGGGGAGGAAAGAGTTTATCAGGAACCTAAGTGCAGAACTGCTAGCTATAGCATTCAGGTATGTCCGAATGGAGAACCGACTCATAGCTAAAGATATAGAGCAAACACCAGGCTGCTTGATGGATGGCTTTGGCCCTCTCACAGGCTCATCATGCTCAGCTAGCTTCTTTAAAAAATTTAAATAAAATGTGTAGCGGGAAATCAGAAACTATATATGTGAACGATCGAGCGGGGCATGGTTAACTGAAAAGGATTCCGGAAGTAGACCTTCGAGGGAGGGGACCAGGACAGGAAGTCGTCATTCTCTCGCGAGAGTTCCCCGACTGAGTGCGCAGTTCGCTCCAGCTGCCCAGGAGTTCGGACGTACGGCGTGGGGATGAAGAATCTTCCTTAGAAAGGCTCCGGCGCGCTGCAACCTCATCCTGTCATCTTCTCCTAAAACCGGCTCTGTTTTGTAAGCTATTTTCTCCAAATAAACCCTGTTTAAAACATATCTCAGGACGGGTTTTTACCGCGATAAAAATGTATTTATTCTTTGTATTTTTCACATCATGTATCTCGATCCCATTCATTCCCTGTCCCTTTATTCATCGCATGCACCATCCACCCCTGCAGCCCCCACAAATAAAACAGAATGCAAGAGAAAGAATGAAGAAAATAAAATAAAATTTTTTTAAAGTAAAGGAATTACAAATCTCACCATGGAAGCAGCAGTGCAACCTACCAATTTATGTCACACTGTATACCACTTTGTCCATTCATTTCTACTTGTGTTTGTTGCACAGTCATTTGTCTGGTTCGAAGCCCCTGATCTCCACTACACATTCAATGCTAGGCCTTTGATAAGACTTCCTAGACATCTTGGACATCCTGCTGGCACCCTGTGTTTTGGAGGTCCTGCAGTTTTGGGTCTTCCATTAGGTCCTTTCACTTGCTCCAGAAGATCATGGAATGGACATTGAAGCTGGTCAAGTCTTAACCTTGAATCTGGGCCTGGGTTACTGTAGACTACTCCACCAGATAGGAAACATGCTCTCATGGTCACAGTTTCAGGGCTGGCTCACCATACCTGTGAGAACTGTGTTGGCTCTATTGGGATGCCCTGTGGTGATGAAGGGCCTGCCCTCCTGAGTGTTGTAGGTGGTGGGGGTCAGGGATGGATCTCCCACTCTTATGACCACAGGGCCATCAGCTAGCTTCTTTACATAGCCCTGGAACAAACCTCTGACTAAAACCATGTAATGAGGTTTCCTTTTGACAGCTTTTTATGTCTTGTGAATACTAGGAGGAACTGGAGAAACATTTCCCATGTTATTTTTGCAACTTTCCCTTAAAAATTGATCGAAACAGAAACATTTCTTAGAAATTATTTTTCTTTCTTTTTATTTTTGAGATTACTATTAAATTTCAACATATCTTCTTTCTCTTCCCCCCCCTAACATTCTACCATTTATCCTCCTTGAGACCTACAAATTCATAACTTTTTTCATTAATTATTATTGCATGCATATATGCATTTATATTTGATGATATGTTAAATACTTAATAAAAGATGGAATATCAAGAGGTATTGATATTCCACAGTCAAACTAGGCAGAGGTAGCTCCAGGAGTTCCAGGGATAACAGAGCAGTGGTAACTCACATAGCTCCAGGAGTTCTGGATCTCTGTGAGCACAAGGCCAAACAGCTGGACTTCAGTAGCACA
>PVIH01026007.1:0-19580 GCA_004025045.1 Sigmodon hispidus | reverse complement strand
AATTAGCATATTGCTCTTAATCTACATTTTGCCTTAGGATGTTTCGCCTTTCTTTCATTTTGTATGTCTTACTTTATGTCTGACTGGCTCACACCAGCCTGGTTGGCTGGGCCCATGTATCTCTTCCTTTTTCTTTCTTGTTCTCTTCTCTTTTCATTTATTATGCTTGATATGTCCTGCTACATATTTTTTTGCCTGATAGCCCTGTCTATTTTTATACTACCTAAGTATTAACTATTCAGCTGTTCCTTACACCAGTCAAACAAATGCAGCATAAACAAAACTTTACATAGTTAAAGTAATTTTAATAATTCACAACAAATCCCATCTTTTAGATAGAAAAAAATATGTTAATGATTTTAACTATAATCATTTATAATTTTCAAAATTTTTACTATAATTTAAATGCAACTGCCTCCTATATAGTGGAGATTTCAATACAGACTACAAACAATGATAGTACTAAGGTATCTGGAAATTTCCCCTTTTAAAATAGTTTTTATAAGCTTTAGAAAATCAACTTGAAATCACACCTTACAGCCCCCCAAAAATGAGATAAGTACTAGAAATCAACAGTCTATTTCTCTTTCTGATTATTTCATAGAAAATGGGTTTTCTTTCCATTACATACTTTTGGGATGCTGGTGCCCCAACTCCTATGACCATAAAAACATAAATTTCAAATATACATCTAAGAAAAAATATGCTCCCTAAAGTTTCTTTATTTTCTGTCTACCAAATATGCATTTATTTCAGCAAATTTGCAATTAATTAAAAATTACAAACTGCTCCAACTGCTGTCTGCACATCCCTATGTAGCAGAAGTCCTAACTGATGTTATAATAAAAACCCAGGTCCAGATATTGGGGAGAAGCTAAAAGATCAGAGAATCAGAGAAAAAAAGACACAGCAATGTTTCTCCACTTTGAATTCTCATACCAAACTGTGTAAATTTGGTCTCCTAGAATTATCAGACTGAATAGTTAAAGCAAAGAGAAGCACAAGACAAAGTGGAAGAAGCAAACTACCTACTCCTATTTTATAAAACTTTCTTTGTCCAGCAGCAGTAATGCTTTCTAATTCAAACTTTCTAGTGTTGGTATTAAAGATGTGTGTTTTCCAAGTACTGAATGCAAAGGCACAGAATCCACAGTGATGGGATTAAAGGTGTGTACCACCAACACCTGGCTCTCTTTGATCTTCATCTAAGAAAGATTCACATGAATCTCTGCCTCTGCTTTCTGCATGCTAGAATTGAAGTGTGTGTCACAAATCTCTGACTGCTGTTGTTAACTCTGTGACTGGATCTGTCCTCTGATCTTCAGGAAAACTGTATTTTTTTTAGAACCTACACAATATATTCTATATCTTTAGCCTCAGATGAACCTACAGAGACTGGATAATAAACAGAGCAGTCTGTTCATCCTCAAATGAGTCAATATTTCAGCCTATTGACTCCCAAGCTACACTCAGTGTCAACAGAAAGTAGTCATGAATAATTCTAACAACCCTTGTCAATCTCTTGTTATCAACAGAAAACTAGAATGGTAAGGTCCAAACCCAGGACAAGTGACTGAGGGGACTTCTTAACTGAGCTGGACCTGAGTGCCAGATTTATTCTCCTAACTTCTCTCAGTCTCTACCTGCTACAATGTATGGTGGCTTGTACACCCCAAACTTTCTCCTGAACTCTCAAGCCCTGGGACTGGGCTCTCCTTACAGATGTTTTGTTACTTGTTACTTAAATTTAATTGTAATTCTGATATGTATATTATAATCAGACAGCTTCCCTATGTACTTTTGCTTCTAGTTAATCTTATATGACCCTTTTCTAAGCATCCTGCTATGTATAGTTTGAAACTGTTAGCTCCTACACTCTCACAGTCAAAGTAGATCATTACCTCTTTTAGTTGCAGTTTGAATTCTGTGCCAGATTCAACTACTGATTTGATTCAGCACATTGACAATGTGAACTTTTTATCTAGGCATATTTTATTAGCACTGACTACTCAGGAAAAATAATGAAGGGTGACAGAATTAATACTTCAAAGGAAGCCAAAATTTACATGTGACTCAGAATTAAATGATTAAAATACAGTTAACCATATCATGTCATGCTAACTTCAAGTGGATTTATGATACTCTGCATTTCAATAGATCAGAAATGTCCTGGAATGAATTACAGTCAAGTCTTTGAGGTGTTTAAAATAGTTCTCACCTTGCAATCAAATTGGTGCTCTTTATTCTCAAATTACTGTTATTAGTCATTTTAGGCTACAAGTATCTTCTGTAGAAGAGATTGATAGTTAATTCTGCAAGTCAGTTAAAATATTGACAAAAATAATTCTTTATGGATTTTCATATTAATCTGAAAATTTGTGAAGTATTAATTATTCAGTTTCTCTTTCTTCATCCAGTCATTTTTAGATGTTTAAGATCCACAGTATGCTCTGCCCCCTCCAAAAAAACTATACACTACAATTGACAAACCAAATAGCAAAAAATGTTGTCCAGGTCAAAGGAGGTGTGGTTAGCATTATAGTTTTATAAAATTTGTTTTCCATGAAGCAAAAAAAAAAAAAAAAAAAAACCCATTTGGTAAATCTCAAGTAAGAAAGGCCTCAAGATATTCTTATTTGCCACCTGCTATTTTTTTTTTTACATTGCCTGTATCATTTCTGTGTGTAAACCACATAATTCTCATCATATATTTATTAAGAGATTTTAATTACTCCTATCATTTCCCTAAAAGTTACATATCTCTTACAATTACTGGTGCAATTGAGGATTAACTTTGGTAGGTAGCATATAACAATAACGTTATTCCATTTTTAAGAATTTTTTTAATTTATTGGAGTACAAGTGTTTAACATATGTTTTTATGATTGTATGGAGTTTCTTGGGGTTTGTTGTTATATCTTATTTTGATTCTAATTTTATTATTTTATATATTCTCTTTACCTATTAATGAATTGATTAACATTTGTCAATTTGTCAATTTAATGACCTGTGAGGAAGGCTGAGATCTATATTACTAGTGACAGCTAATGCTGGAGAGTATAAACTGAAAAGAAAAAAATTCTTCTTCACTGCTCACAGCAGAAAAAAATTGTACAGTCACTATGAAAATCAATGAAAATCCAGTTTCCTCAGAAAACTGGAAATTAGACTACCAAAAGACACAGCTATTTCAATTCTCATGCATATGCAAAGGTCACTCTATCCAAACACAAAGATATTTAGTCAACTATGGTTATAAAAACATGTATAATAGAATATGAAAAAACATAAATATCCCCCAACTGGAGAATAGATAAAGAAAATGTGGTATATTTACACAATGGAGTTTCACTCAGCAGTTAAAAAAACAGTGACATCATAAAATTCAAAGGCAAGTTATTCAGTGAAATAAAAAAAAAATTGTGAGGTGACCAAGATGTAGAAAGAAACACCTAGTAAAGTGAAAAGTTTCTGAAACATATGTGACCCAAGTGAAGATTCTTAATACTGGATTCTTTGGAGCCTGAAACAACCAACGTTTCATTCAGCAGAAGGGTAAAGACACCAATACAGCTCCAAAATCTTTCAACTACAACCAGTCCTGCATGCACGATGAGCTGGGACAAGGAAGACTCAGGGTTTCTTGAAAGGGACAAACAATGTCTGATCTAAGTTGAGACCCATGACATGAGTGGCAGCCCTTGCCATACACTGCCTGGGTGGTCAGAAACCAGAAGCTTAATGACACAGAGACCAAGAATTCAACATTAACCCAGTCTCAGAGAACCAAAAAATGAGAGGGTAGAATGTCTAAAGGAGCCAGAGTTTTTGAGGACATTAGGAAAATATGGCTCACAAAATCAGCTAAGGGTGACTCAGTGAATTACAGAGACTGAAGCAAAACACTGAGGCTGTAATGATTTGTGCTAGGTCCACCACAACCAGCTGCAGCAGCCAGTGTACAGAGGCCCGGTCTCTCAGATTCCCAATCTCTCAGATTCCCACTCACCCACCACCGCGCCAGTACTGGTGCTGCTAGGAGATCCCAGTGGCTGGGAGCACATCCCCAATCCAAAATAGCCACCTGCCCTAAGGCTGGGAGACTCGGCTGGGTTCTGTGGGTAAATAACCCGCCATGAGATATATATTAAGTAATGTTTATTATCTAAAGGTCACTTAGAGAAAAGGGGCTGTTCAGGGGAGGAAAGGTTGGAGACGCCCCACGCAGAAGAAAGAGTTCCGACGAGCAGTTCTTCCTCTCCACGTAGCAGCTCCAGAATCCGAGGCTATAGGAACTCCTCCCACTTCTGGGCTCTCTCTTGGCAGTGTGGGGGCCGGGGCGCAGCGGCTTAACCTCCCATGCTCTTTCCAGTTGACCACGCCCTGCCTGACTCCAGTACTTTTATGCCATGGAGTTTACCTGAGTGGCTTCTGGTTTCCTGCTACAGGGAGTGGGATCCAAGGCATTTCATTTCTCAAGCTGTTGAGTGTTTGTGGTTTGCAGCTTGGACATGCTTTGCTTTTTTCTTTTTTGTTTAGAGTCCACTAATGAGTGAGTACATCCCCTGCATATTTTCTTGGGTTTGTGATACCTCGCTTAGGAGGATATTCTCCAAATCCATCCATTTGCCTGTGAATTTTAGGATATCATTTTATCTTACTGCTGAGTAGTACTCCATTGTGTAGATGTACTACAGTTTGTTAATCCATTTTTCAGGTGAGGGGCATCTACGTTGTTTCCAAGTTCTTGCTATTATGAATAGTGCAGCTATGAAAATAGGTGACATAATGTGAATGTGAGACTTTAGGGTGTATATGCGGAAGTGGGATTGATGGATCCTTGGGAGATTGATTCCCAGTTTTCTAGAAAACCACTATACTGCATTCCAGAGTGGCTGAACAAGTTTACATTCCAACCAACAATGGAGGAGTGTTCCCCTTGCTTCGCAACCTCTCCAACATAGGCTGCCATCTGTGTCTTTTATCTTGGCTAATCTGACAGGTGTAAGGTGGAATCTCAAAGTTGCGTTGATTTGCATTTTTCTGATGGCTATACAAGTTGAGCACTTTTTCAAGTGCCTTTTAGCCTTTTGTAATTCTGATGAAAATTTCTTTTAGTTCTAAACCCCATTTTTTGATTGGGTTATTCAAGGTTTTGGGCTCTAGTTTCTTGAGTTCTCTATATATTTTAGAGATCAGGCCTCTGTCACTTGTAGGGTTGGTGAAAATCTTTTCCTATTTTGTAGGCTGTCATTTTATCCTATTGACTGTGTCCTTGGCTTTACAGAAGCTTTTCAGTTTCGGGACATCCCACTTATTGTTGTTCTTAGTGTCTGTGCTACTGGGGTTATATTTAGGAAGTGGTTGCCTGTGTCAATTCATTAGAGTATTTTCCACTTTCTTTACTATCAAGTTCAGTGAGGCTGGGTTTATGTAGAGGTTGGATTTGATTTTGTGCAGGGTAACAGGCTTGGATCTATTTGCATTTTCTACACACTTACCAACCAGCTATGCCAACACCATTTGTTAAAGATACTATCCTTTTTTAATTGAATATTTTTTATCTCGTTGTCGAAGATCAGGTTTTCATAGGTTTTTGGGTTAATACCCAGACCCTCAATTCAATTTCATAGACCTACAAGTCTGTTTTTATGCCAGTACCAGGCTGTTTTTATTAGTACCTTGAAGTCAGGGATGGTGATGCCTCCTGAGGTTCTTTTGTTGAGCAAAATTGTTTTGGCAATCCTGGCTTTCCTGTTATTCCTAATGAAGTTGAGTATTGTTCTTTCAAGGTCCTTGAAATATTGTGTTGGGATTTTGATGGGATGTGCATTGAATCTGTAGATTGCTTTTGGTAGAATTGCTATTTTTACTATGTTGATCCTACCTATTCAGGAACATGGGAGATCTTTCGATTTTCTGAGATCCTCTAAAATTTGTTCCTTCAGTGATTTAAAGTTTTTGTCAAATAGGTCTGTTATTCCTTGATCATATTTACCTTGATCATAGCCAAGGTATTTAATGCTATTTGCAGCTATTATAAAGGGCGGTGTCTCTCTTATTTCTTTTTCAGCCCTTTTATTTTTAGTGTACCAGAGGGCTACTGATTTCTTTGAGTTAATCTTGTATCCTGCTACATTCGTGAAATTGGTTATCAGCTGTAAGAGTTCCCTGGTAGAATTTTGTGGGTCACCTATGTATACAATCACATCATCTAAAAATAGAGATAGTTTCACTTCTTCTTTTCCAATTTGTATCCCCTTAATCTTTCATCCTCTTATTGCTTTAGCTAAAAGTTTGAGAACTATATGAATAGATAAGGGGAGAGATGACATCCTTGTCTAGTTCCTGATTTTAGTGGGATTTCTTTGAGTTTTACTCCATTAAATATGATGTTGGCTGTCGACTACTTATAAATTGCCTTTATTATAATATTTATCTGTATTCCTTATCTCTCCAGCACTTTTATCATAAAGTAGTGTGGATTTTGTCAAAGGCTTTTTCAGCATCTAAGGATATGATCATGAGTTTTTTTTTCCTTCAGTTTGTTTATATGATGGATGACATTTACAGTTTTTCATGTGTTGAACCATCTCTGCCTTTCTGGATGAAGCCTACTTGATTATGGTGGATTATATTTTTTATATATGGTTGTATATGGTTTGCCAAAATTTTGTTGAGAATTTTAGCAGCAATATTCATGAGGGAAATTGGTCTGAAATTCTCCTTCTTATGTTTTTGAGTGGCTTGGATATTAGGGTAATTCTGACTTCATAAAAGGAATTTGTCAATATTCCTTCAGTTTCTACTGTGTAAATCATTTTGAGGAATAATGGTAATAATTCTTCTTTGAATGTCTGGTAGAATTCTGCACTGAAACTATCTGGACCTGGTCATTTTTTACTTGGGAGGCTTTTATGACAACTTCAATTTCCTTTAGGGTTATATGTCTATTTAGGTAATTAATTTGGTCTTCATTTAATTTTAGTAAGTGGTACCTGTTGAAAAACCTCTCCATATCTTCTAGGTTTTCCATTTTTGTCAAATATATATTTTCAAAGTATGACATGATAATTTTCTGGATTTCCTGTTAGTTATCTAGTTTGGGAGTTTTCTAGGCTTTTCATATAGGCATCTAGTGCTATGAATTTTCCTCTTAAGACTGCTTCCATTGTGTCCCACAAGATTGGGTATGTTGTGGATTCATTTTCATTAAATTCTAGGAAGACTTTGATTTCTTTCTTAATTTCTTCCTTGACCCAGAGATGGTTCAGCTGAGTGATGTTTAGTTTCCATGAGTTGGTAGGCTTTCTGTGATTTTTGATGTTGTTGAACTCTAACTTTAGGCCCTGGTGGTCCGATATGTTACAAGGGATTATTTCCATTTTTTTTTTTTTGGTATCTGCTGATATTTGCTTTATGACCTATTATGTGGTCAATTTTGGAGAAAGTTCCATGAGGAGCTGAGAAATATGTATATTCCTTTGCATTTGGGTGGAAGCTTCTGTAGATATCTATTAAATCCATTTGTATCATAACCTCTGTTAGACTCCTTAATTCTCTGTTGAGTTTCTGTCTGGTTGACCTATCCAGGGGTGGACGTGGGGTATTTAAGTCTCCTACTCTTAGAGTGTGAGAATTAATGTGGGATTTGAGCTTTAGCAGTTTTTTTTTTTTTAAACGTAGATAGGTGCCCTTATATTAGTGTCGTAAGTATTCAGGATTGAAATCTCCTCTTGACCAATTTTTCCTACAATGAATAAGTAATGTCCATCTTCGTCCCTTTTAATTGATTTTACTTTAAAGTATACTTTGTTAGATATTAGGATGGTAACCCTAGCTTGTTTCTTAGGGCCATTTGATTTGAAAACCTTTTCCCAACTTTTTTCTCTGAGCCTGCATCTCTGTTTGTGGTTGAGGTGTGTTTTGCAGCAGATGGATGGCTTCTGGTTTTGTATCCATCTTGTTAGTGTGTCTTTTTATAGTTGAGTCCATTAATATTAAGGGATATTAGTGACCACTGATTAATGTTGCCTGCTATTTTTGGTAGTAGCTTGTATACATTTCTTTCTCTGCATTTTTCTTCTGTGAGATTATTGAATTTTTGTGGTTTTATGGGTATGGTATATCTGGGATCCTTAGGTTGAAGTTTTTGCTTTAATGCTTTCTGGAGGGCCAGATTGGATAGTTATTGTTTCAGCCTGACTTTGTCATGAAATGTCTTGTTTACTCCATCTATGGTGATTGACAATTTTGCTGGGTATAGTAGTCTACATTAGCAGCCATGCTCTTTTAATAACTGTATAACTTCTGACCAAGCCCTTCATGCTTTCATCATTTCAATTCAGTCTGCCTTCATAGGTAAGTTGGCACTTTTTTTTTGCAGCTCCTAAAATTTTTCTTTTTTCTGTATGTTTTGTGGCTTTATTATCATGTGCAAGTGGACTTTTTTAGGTGGTCATATCTATTTGGTGTTCTGTAAGCTTCTTGTATCTTTATAGGCATTTCCTTCTTCAAGTTAGGAAAGTTTTCTTCTATGATTTTATTGAATACATTATCTATGCCTTTGAGCCGGTATTCTCCTTCTATTCCTATTATTGTCAGGTTAGGTCTTTCATGGTGTCCCAGACTTCCTGAACATTTCGTGTTATGGATATTTTGGTTTTAGTATTTTCTTTGACTGATGTGTCTATTTCCACTACTAAGTTTTCATTCCAGAGATTCTCTCTTCCATCTCTTGAATTCTTTTGGTTATGCTTGTATCTGTAGTTCCAGCTCTTTTCTTCAGATATTGTTTCCATCTTTGCCTCATTTTGTGCCTTTTTTTATTGTTTCTATTTCAGTTTTTAGTTCCTGTAATGTTTCTTTCATATTTTGGTTTACCTTTTCTTTAGTTTTCTTTCAAATATTTGTTCATCTCTTCAAATTTTTTTTATTTTCTTCTATTTCTTTAGGAGAGTTTTTTTTTATATCCTCTTTGAATGCTTCAATTATCTTCCTAAAAGTGTTTTGCTATTGTTTCCTTCTGTTGCCTCTTCATTGCTCTGTTCAGGTCTTATAGTTGTAGAACCACCAGTTTCTTCTGGTGTTGCCTTGTTGTTCTTTGTATTATTATATGTATTTTTGCACTGACATCTGCCCATGGCTTCATTGGTTCACAATTAGGCAGCTGCTAGTCTGTTGTCGAAAGAGGGCTTGCTTATATGTCTCCTGTCTCCACTGAGCAAGGGGTCTGCTCTGTCTCTGACTCTGCTCTGGACAGTGTTCTGAATTTCAAAGTCCTCAGTCCTCTGCTGATGCAGTTGGAGATGGGGCTGGCCATTCAAGGTCCCCTCTTTTAGGTATGGCTGGACAAGCCCCTCACAGCCAAACCCTCATCCTGTTGGCTATGGAGAGTCTGTGATTTGACTCTAGGGATTGACCCTGGTCCCAGACAGGGACTCTCTGGATGTGTGGTCCAGGTGCCAGAATCTGTTCACCTCTGGTTGGGGATCTAAATTTCTGCTAGTAACATTTTTAAGTCAATTATCTGCTGCACACCACAGGATCATACAATAAAAAACTCAGCCATTACAAAAGTTTAACCCAACTGGGGTCAAGGGTCCTGATGCTGTTAAACCAAGGAATATAAGATCTTTTGGCATTATTGCCTTTTTAATGTTTTGACTGATTTCTGCTTTAGATATCTTACATGGAGTCATAGCTTTTTCCCACTGAATACAATTTTGAGACGTATTCACATGACATAGAAGTACTTTTGATTATTTACTGGGCACAATTTCTCCCATTTACTAAGGGCCACAGAATATTAGGATGAGAAATTATGCCATCATAAAAGTTCAGATCTCCCAAAGTCAGTAGTCCTGATGACAGATTTAAACCAAAAAACATAAGGCGTCTTGGCATTATTTCCTTTGGAATAATTTGGCTGATTCTAGCTGCAGATCTCTTATGTGAAGCTATAAGTATTCCCATTTGGAAATCTATTTAATATTATAGCAGTTCTTTAAATATTTACTGGGCACAATTTCTCCCATTTGTTGGGTTACTTTTCTCCACACTCCACGGGACAGTCATGCTTGATTTCCACACCCTAATCTGCCTGTTGTTTTTTGAGAAGGACAGTAAGAACCAGCTTCCTACAATTATCTGCTACTTGGTGGGATTCATATCCAGGAAAGCAATTTTTCAAATAATCACATTTGGAACCTCCATGAAATGAGATGTCCAAGCTCTATAGCGTTGTGATTACCAAGGAATTGTCTTTATTTTGTGTGTGCATAAAAATTAAAAATTTAGCATAGAGAGGATAAAAGTTATACAATGAGAAGACAGCAGAGAGAGCAGAAAGAACTTAGGAGAATAATATAGAGAAATGGACAGTGAATGCATGATCTTTGTAGACTTATTCCTATAACCACAAATAAGTAGAGCTCCAGTTGCTGATTAGGAGAAAATTTCTCAGACCCTGAGAGAATATTGTTGATTCTTGAGAGTTTGTAAATCAACAATCCCCATATATAAAATTATTTTGTAAAATTTGGAATATGAGAGACATAAGAATTTTTTACTTCCATTAGTTTAGTAGGATTATTGTTATATTGTATATAATTGTCCCACCTATGGGTTTAATACAAAGCTGATTTGCCAGAAGACAGACAAAAAGCATGGGCAAAGCTAGCAGACTGGGAAAATCTGAGTAGAGCAGACATGCCACACAAATGCCAGACAGAGCTGCCAGAGACTCCACAGGAATGTACAACTAGGAGACCACAGAGGAAAGAAGCTGAAATGCTGCTCTAAGAAAAGATACCAAGCTGCATGGCTAAACACGATGGGTTACATTAAGAGCAAGTGTTAGCAAGTTATATGCCTGGGTCCTAGGCCAATCAATGTAAAATTAATACAAACGTGTGATTATTTGAAGGTAACTGGGGCTGAGAGTAGGTTTGAACCTCTGTTCTAGACCAGAAAGTCTGGGCCAAAACATATTACAACACATTATGACTTCTGAACACATGCATTGTAATTTTGTAGTATTATGTCTTATTTTGTAAAAAGACCAGAGAATCCAATCCTATCATTTTTGAATTTACCTCTAAAAAAAGTCATTCAGAGAGTGCCATTCTTTGAGATTTATAATAGATAACTCAGCTCCAGAGTCAGTCAATACCAGAAATGGTCTTTTTGTTATTTTCAAATAAATAATGACTAGTCATTTTTTCTTCTGTAGATGTTTAATGCTACAGTTTTATCTTCACTCCCAAATCTTCCCTCATGAAGTAAATTTTCCTCTGAAGGGACTACAGAAACCAACAATAATAATTGAGCAATTATTTATTCTATTTTAAATTACCAATTAGTGGGCATGGTGATAATGACCACAATTTTGTCTGTATAATCTTCAACATCTATTACCATATAAACTATGATTCCCTTTATGGATAAACTCCTATAATACAATAAGAGTGAAACTGTTCTAGGAAGTATAAACTTCTAATACTGCGTGTGTAACTTAAAAGGACATTCAAAGGTGAAATAGCAATATATTTATGGCAGAAAATATTAATATCAGCACTTCTGAGTAAAAGATTATAACAAAAAAAGATTGATAACAATATTAATGTTTCTTGTTACTGCTTTAAGATTTTTTAATTTCTTTTGACTATCTTTATTGTACTTATTCATCTTTCATATGATATAATAAAACAGAATCATCTCCTTTCTCAATTCTATTGCTCACACCTCCTTTAGTCTCAGATACATGGCTCCTCAGTTTGCTTTCAGAAAAGGACAGGGCTTCTTGTGATATTAACCAAACACAGCATAACATGATACAATTCAACTAGGCACAAACTCTTATTTTCAAGGTTGGATGAGATAACATACAAGAAAGAAACTCTTCTGCTATACCTATACTAGCCTAATTTTCACCAGAGAGGCTTTGTTTTGTACCCAATGGAAACAGATGTAAAGACCCTGAGTTAAATATTAACCAGAGCTCAGGGAAACCCACAGACTAGATATCTACATAAATGACCAAATGCCCACAATTGCTGTAATCTTTATTCTCTTCCTCCATTCTATCTACCTCAACTACCTGATTTCTCCTGTTCCCATCCCTACCCCAAATTAAACCACAACTTTAATTATATTTTTTATTACCAAGGAAGGTCATTTGTCTTCTTTAGAAATGCACTTGTTATTTATTCTCTCTGAGGTTTTGGATTACATCATGATTATCCTTCACAGCTAATACCCACTTATAAATAAATACATATTATGTTTGTTTTTCTACATCTTGCTTTTCTCATTAAGGATGCCTTTGAATTTTATGTCACTTTTTTCTAACTGCTGAGTGAAACTGCATTGTGTAAATATCCCATTTTTTTATTCATACCTTGGTTGAGGGACATCTAGGTTCTCTCATATTCTACTGTGAATAATATTGTTATAAACATAGTTGATTAAATATTTTTGTGGTAGGATAGTGACCTTTCAGCATATGCCCAAAAGTTGAAATAGGTATCTTTTGGTAGACTAATCCTTGGTTTTCTAAGGAACCATTATATTGGTTTTCAAAGTGGCTGTGCAATTTTTTCTCTGCCACCAGGAATGGAAGAGTTTTTTCTTTGCAACAGCACATCCTCTCCAGAATAAGCTGTCACTGGTGTTACAGATCTCAGCCTTTTTGACAGGTCAATATGCTGACAAATTGACAAAAGTTAATCAATTCATTATTCAGTAGAAAGAATATATAAATTAATAAAATTAGCATAAAAGAGAGATATAACAACTCCAAGAAATTCGATGGAATCATAAGGACATATTTTAAAAACCTGTACTCCACAAAGTCCTAAAAGTGAATGGAAAAACTTTTTTTGGTATATGACACTGATTAAACTTAAAGTTAGACTGCACCAATAATTTTAAGAGACCTGTCATTCCTAAGGAAATGGAAGCAGTAATTAAAATCTTCTAATGAATATAAAATGATGATTAGGTGGTTTAAACACAAGATTGCTAGAGGCAATGTCAGAAGAGTCACAGGTGGAAAATTAGACACTCTGGGGATCCTGCCCATCTGAGATTATCCCATCATTCCTTTGCTTTCTGGAGGACCAATTTTCTGAAACTCAGTTGCCACCTACACCTCCTCTAACTTGGCCATCAGAATCTCCTCTGAAATTATTTTTAAAATATGATATGTAAAGTCTTCTTTAAATCAGGCGTACTGTAGATCTGAAGGTAATGGGCATTAGGAATAAAAGCAGAATAATTAATCACTCAACAATTCCCAGATTAATATGAAAAATCCATAAAGAATTATTTTAACAGAATTGCAAAAATAACTAGATAGCTCCTCTACAGAGTATACATTGAGAATAAAGGACATCAATTTAATCACAAGCTAAGAACTATTTCAAACACCTCATAGGTTTGACTAGTTGATTCCAGGACATTTCTGATTTATACAAAGACATAGGCATACCACAAATCCACTTAGAGTTAGTATGACATGTTTGACTGTACCTTAATAATTTGAATGAGTACCATGTAAAGAATGTCTTCTTCCGAAGTATTACTGAATAATTACTGAAGTATTAATTCTTTTACCCTCAATCAATCTTTTCCTGAGTAATCAGTGCTAATAAAATATACCTAGATAAAGATTTTACATGATTAGTAGTGTGAAAATTCCAAAACTAAACTAGTAACTGAATCTGGCATAGATATCACAATTGGAATAAAGGCAATTAATAAACTACTTTGGCTGTAAGAGTTCAGGAGCAACCTGTTTTAATGTATACATTGCAGAATCCTCATACAAGGACTGAAGATTAATTATAAACAAAAGTACATATGGAGGCTTTCTGATTAAAATATACATATCAGGATCACAGGTACAATTTATAAAAGTAACAAAACATTTTTAAGGCCAGTACAGACCTTGGGACAAAAGTTAAGGGTAGGGATTGGGTTATGTACATCATACCCTGTAGCAGATAGGGACTGATTTTGGGAGAATGAACCTGGCAGCCAGGTCCAGCTTTGATCAGTTAAATAGGTATTTCAGTAACTTATCCTTTGTTTGAAACTTACCATTTTTGCATTTTTGTTGTTAACACAAGTGACAAGAATCACCAGAATCACCCATGACTATATTCTGTTCATACTGGAGTGTAGCTTTATTTATTTTTCAGTCTCTGTTTAATCATCTGGGGCTAGAGATGTAGTGATATATTGTGTAAGCTCTAAGAAAATAATGTTTGCCTGAAGATTAGAGAATAAAGACAGCACAAAGTTAGCCATAGAGGTCAAGGTTTAGTGACACACAACTTTAATTTTAGCATTCATTAAGCAGAGGCAGAGATTTATCTAGATCTTTGTGAGTTTAAGGCCAAATAGAGGCAGATGTTGTTGGCACACAGCTTATATATCAGCACTTGAGATCCTAAGCCTTTACTCCCAGGACTTTGAGAATGCACCCCTTTAATTCTGGCACTTGGGAAATTTAAACCTGGATTTGGTATTGCTGGCCAGAGAGAAGTGAGGGGAGGCAGAAATTGCCTGTTCCACTTTGTCCTGTGCTTCCCTTCACTTCAACTATTCAGTTTGAGAACTCAGGAAAACATAATTGACTCTGTTTGACCTGAGAGTTTAGAAGGATGAGAAGTGGCTATGGCTTGGTTCTCTGTACCTTTTATCTTTTAGATTTTCTCAACATATGGCTCCAGGTTTTTATTATAATAACTATAAAATTTATGCTACATAAGATGCTCAGGAAGCAGCTGGAGGTGTTTGTAATTTTAATTGATTAAAAATTTATCTAGCAAACAGATAAATGTATATGTGTATAAGAATTTATTGAAATACCTTACAAACTTCAGTCCAAAATCTACTACCTATAAATTGAAAATCCAAAAATCTAGTAGTTGCTCTGTCCTACAAGAATGGTTGTCTCTGCTACATTTTTGCATATGCTGGAATCCCCAAAAAGTGGACTTTAATGCCAGTGATGGAATGAATATGCTGACAAGGCTAAAAAAGGCAAAAAAGAAAAACTAATACACCATCTTCTTTTCTCCATTGTTATTTCAGCAGATGTGACCCATAGCAAATGTATACCTTTCTGCCTCATGTTTTGGATTAAAAGCAAGTGTCTGCCAGCCTCAGGATATAAATTAAAGGCATGCTGACTTCTTGCCTCAAGGTGCCAATTACAACATTACAATCCATTTTTGAGTTATAGTACATTCCAGATATCAAGTTGAAAGCTAGGAACAGGAATCACAATCCATCCCTTGACAACTTGGTACATAATCATATTGCCATATGTATTGATTAATTTCCAAATGAAAAAGAATAACCAGGTCATAATTATGCCTAAACATAATATAACTATCCCACATTCAAATGCAAAAGCATTATATATTTAGAATGGTGGCAATGTCCCTTGGGTGACATTTTTCTAGTATGTCAAACTTATATCTGATAATCACTGATATTTTCTTAATTGCTGCTATAACATATGAAAAGAATATTGAAAGCACATGCAAATGTTTGTACAAATACATTATTAACAAAATTCAACAGAAGTACTCATGGCAGTTAGAATCTTCATTTCTGCAACTGGTGACATAGCCTTAGATGTTATTTAAAACAAATTTCTGCACCCCGTCCTATATTTCTTCCATCCTCTAAAAGCACATCAGAAGCTCTTACATCTTTACCTGGAGAAACAACCATTAGTTTAATTTTTGATTGTCTGTGCCCTTTGTCATCCTACCTAATATAGATTTCTGGTTTTGCCTATTATCTTTAGCATCAGGGCCAGTAGCAACAAGATTCTCTAAAAGATATTCTGCACTCCAAACATAATCATTCTTACCTCAATTGTGAAGAAACAATCTAATTTATCCTGGTAATGTGAATATACCACCTATACTAATTGCGTTATTCCTTTCATGGTCTGTTGATTTCAGGGTATTTAACAACCAAAATGACCAGGAAGAAGTCTCAGTTTTTATTTTAAAGAAATGTACATATGGCTTCTGACAAGATCATTCCTCACTATGGAACATAACTTCTAGAACAACAGAGCTTCAAGAACCAAAAAATTTTTCTATTAGGTCATTAGGAATGATAGTAAGTAGAAATTATTTCTTTTCTACACTGGTTCCCAAAATTCGTGGATTATGAGGTTAATAAAGGTCATCATATTGTTCATTAAAGAGCAGAGCATATAGTGATGTTAAGTGACTTTACCTTAAAGTTCTCTGTATTTGTGTTCTCTATCGTTTGTAGATATCTTGATAGAATTCTAGCATTGGAACCCTTATCTTTTAGATTGACCATCAAAATTGCTGCATCACATATGCTCCAAAGCAATCTATTTCAATGCATTATTTGCCTGATTTCTTTTTTTATTATGAATAGTCATATTTTTAAGCATGTATATACTTGTTCAAGATCCCCTCCCCCTCCCACCCCTCCCAGTCACTCCCTTCTCCACATCTCTTTAACTCCTTCCCTGCAAGGGCAGGAGGTCCCATGGTCCCTATATGGCTTAGTTCAGCATCAACTCTAAGCAGATCCGCTTTCTTCACCCTAACATCAAGACTGGGTCAGGTGTTCCTCTAGAGGGAGTGGGATCCAAGGTGGCAGTCCAAGGTGTTTCAGACCCCAAGCTGTTCAGTGTTTGTGGTTTGCAGCTTAGACATGCTTTGCTTTTTGCTTTTTTGTTTAGAGTCTACTAATGAGTGAGTATAACCCCTGCTTATCTTTCTGGGTTTGTGATACCTTGCTCAGGAGGAAATTCTCCAAATCCATCCATTTGCCTGCAAATTTTAGGATATCATTTTATCTTACTGCTGAGTAGTACTCCATTGTGTACATGTACCACAGTTTGTTAATCTATTCCTCAGTAGAGGGGCATCTAGGTTTTTTCCAGGTTCTTGTTATTATGAATACTGCTATGAACAAATTTCACACAGTAGAAACTGAAGGAATATTGCCAAATTCCTTTTATGATGCCACAATTATCCTGATACCCAAGCCACTCAAAGATGCAACAAAGAAGGAGAATTACAGACCACTTTTCGCTCATGAACATTGATGCTAAAATTCTCAACAAAATTTTGGCAAACCATATACAACAGGATACAAAAAATACCATCCACCATGATCAAGTAGACTTCATCCCAGAAATGCAGGAATGATACAACATACAAGAAACTGTAAATGTCATCCATCATATAAACAAACTGAAGGAAAGAAAACCACATGATCATATCCTTAGACGCTGAAAAAGCCTGTGACAAAATCCAACACTCGTTTATGATAAAAGCCCTGGTGAGATCAGGAATACAGGGAAAATATCTCATTATAATAAAGGTGATTTACAAAAAGCTAACAGCTTTTTTTTTTTTTTTAAAGTATGTGTGGTTATATGTTATATATTTAATAAAACCAGTCTGGAATATTAGAGAAAAGATCTACCCACAGTCAATCCAGGAGGATCAGAGAATGGTAACTCACACATTTAATCCCAGCCTGGGGAAAGACCAGGATTGATGACCTATGCCTGACCAGGAGTGGTGATATATCTTTTCATATCCCTATATTCATATGGCTTATATTCAGAGAAATATATAATATGCCTAGTAAAAAAACTAAAGAATAAAAGGTTTCTACACAGAATTCACACAATTTGACTCTCTGTTACTCTTAGACATGTAGTCTGGGGATTGAGATTTATATAGAACTCACCCTTGACACTTGACTCTAACTGTCCTTCTCACAGAACTAACCACAATCATAACAACTATATAAGAAATACCAGCTTTACTATGAAATTTTTTCTTATTAGAAGGCTTTGGAGATATAGTTACTATGTCTTCCATATGCATATTTTGTAAAATGAGTAATGTGAAACAAATTGAATGGCAGTTTGACACAATAACTCTCATGGTTCTTTTTAAATGGTGATATGTTAAGGCAATTTTACTTGAGTACTTTTTTAAAAGAATGCCTTGCAAATGCAATTCACCTACATGAAATTGAGTTATGTGGCTTTGTGAAAATTTAATAACTATTGATAAACATTAAACTGTAATTATTTAAATTACTTCCTATGTCTAACACTTTCAGGACATATTACAATTTCCTCAGAGGCATACTTGTATCATCTTGCATATGAAATTTGCCTCTTATGTCTATTAGAACTTTGACAATGTTTTTCAATATTATAATATAGAAAATTTGTTAGAACTTAAGTTAGTATCTTCATTAAACCTTAGCACCTGACTGTTCTATTCAGCTCATTTCTCCTCTTTCTCAATAAAATTACACAATAGCATAAATAACCCAAAACCTCTTAACTGCTTTTTAAAATGTGAAGAAAATTTCAGTCTTAACTGTATTAGTAAGATTCCTGTAGGTCTTCATCATCACATTTTTGTAGAGATTCTTCTGGGAAAGATCCAGTCCTCTGAAGTGAAGTCAATTTGCACATAACCCTGGGTAACTGCATGTTATAATATCTCATACATATGTACAACAAAAAGTATGACACTGATAACATTGTAAAAGTATACATCTTTGCCAGTATAGTTGTTTCTTGTGCTCCCCACATGTATCCCATGCCATAAACATTATATAATGAAGTCAACATTTCACTTTAAAAGAAAACTGAATAAGTGTTTTACCTCTATTATTTCTGTACCCTTTAAATGGTATGTTACCTTGCAAAAAATGCCAATTAACAAACATAGAAAAAAAAGTAAACAGATCTATAGTACAGAATACTCATGAGAGAAACTGTAAAAACAATTCCTAAGTGCAAAAAAAAAGTGTAATAAAGATGGACAAACTGATAATATTGGCACACAACTTTAACCCCAGCACTCAGAAGGCAGAAGTAGGCATATCTGACTCTGAGTTGATTGTGAACCTAGTTTATGGAATCAGGTCCAAGACAGCCAGATATAATATTAAACCTCTTTATCCCACGCAAAAATCAGTTAAACAAAAATAATTAAAGAACTCAGAGTTTTTTACTGAAGTTCATACAAATCTATGCATTGACTCCAGTTCTATGTCAATGTTCCAAAAATGTGAATTGCCTAAATTTAAAGTGTAATATTAATAACATTTTGCTAACAGATACTGCATGATTAAATGGTTACATATACATAGATGAGTACATTAGCAATATACATGTTCAGAGTACATAATTACCAAAGGGCAGGATATATGACTCAGTATTAAAGAGTTCTTGCTGCTTATGCAAATAGGAGGGCAGAGTTACCAGCACTTACATTAATAATCACAATTCTGACGCACAGTACCCTCTTCCCTGGTGTGCTCACACTGTCCATCTGTCTGTACACACTGACCCACAGCACCTTCTTCCCAGGTGTGCTCACACTGTCCATCTGTCTGTCTGTACACACTGACGCACAGCACCTTCTTCCCAGGTGTGCTCACACTGTCCATCTGTCTGTCTGTACACACTGACCCACAGCACCTTCTTCCCAGGTGTGCTCACACTGTCCATCTGTCTGTCTGCACACACT
>PVIH01026006.1:0-19580 GCA_004025045.1 Sigmodon hispidus | reverse complement strand
TGTGGCCTACTGAGTTTTTTGAGGGCTCATATCTATTTGGTGTTCTGTAAGCTTCTTGTATCTTTATAGACATTTCCTTCTTCAAGTTAGGAAAGTTTTCTATGATTTTATTGAATACATCATCTGTGCCTTCGAGCTGGTATTCTTCTCCTTCTTCTATTCCTATTATTCTCAAGTTAGGTCTTTTCATGGTGTCCCATATTTCCTGAACATTTTGAGTTATGGCTTTTTTAGTTTTACTATTTTCTTTGACTGATATATCTTTTTGAGCTACTGAGTCTTCCACTTCAGAAATTCTATCTTCCATCTCTTGAACTCTGCTGGTTTTGCTTGTATCTGTGGTTCCAGCTTTTTTCTTCAGGTTTTCTATTTCTATCTTTGCCTCATTTTGTGCCTTTTTTGTTGCTTCTATTTCAGCTTTTAGTTCCTGACATGTTTCTTTCATAGATTTGTTCATCTCTTCCAATTTTTTGTTTGTATTTTCTTCTATTTCTTTAAGGCTATTTTTCATATCTTCTTTGAGAGCTTCAATGATCATCATAATGGAATTTTTGATGTTGCTTCCTTCTGTTTCCTCTTCATTGCTCAGTTCAGGTCTTGTATTTGTAAGATGGCCACTTTCTTCTGGAGTTACCTTGTTGTTCCTGTATTATTATGTAAATTTTTGCACTGATCTTTGCCCATGGCTTAAGTGGTTCATGATTAGGTGGCTCCTGGTTAGTTGGGGCACTCAGGCTTGTGTGCCTCCTGTCACCCTTCTGGGCCGGGTCTGAGTCTGTCCTTCAGCGACCCCAGTGGTTATCTGTTCACTCAGTTGGAGATGGAGGTTGGTAGCCATCCAAATTCCCTCAACAGCAGCTGTGGGTATGGTGACAGGCAGACTTTATCTGCCCCTGCTACACAGTGTGCTGTGACTCCCTCTGCAGACAGCACCCAGTCCTGAAAGCAGAACCGGAACCGATGGGAGCTCAGAAGCTACCTTTTCAAACATTCTTATGGCCCTTTATAAGTCCCCATATATTCTCTGTCCCCTTTGGTGGCTACTTCTTAGTTTTATGTTCCCATCACTGGCCATTTTATTGATGTCATAATATTAAATGATCTAAGTTTACTTATTTATTTATTTATTTATTTTAGTTTCTGCAGCAAAACTCTTAAGTCCATTTTTTCTTCAGGAAATTGATTTTTATTAGCACAAAATAATATTTAGAAACTAGGACCTAGACAGAGCTATATAGATACTCATAGGCAGATAGAAAATATATTTGTGTTTTTATATATTTACTTAAATATATGAAGATAATAAAAATGAGGACACATGGACACCATCAGTTCTGGTCCAGCAATTGTTCCTTTTTCTGTACTTGAGCCTTCACTTTCATACCTGCAAATAAATTCTCATTGTCATCAATTTTTTACTTAATGTACTTTGGCCTAGAATATGCAGGTAATAATTTTTAGAATAGTTGGTAAACATCATTTTGAAAATAGCCAATCTACTAAGAAGAATTCAACATTTGTGTGTAGCTTATCACATGGCAGATCATAAATTGTTAAATATCAGGTTTAATCAAATAAATATGTATAGCTCACAGTCTCCTCAAGGTATAGAACATTTACCTTGTGACAGATAGGCTTCTCATGGACAATTCATTTTTGAATGCTAAAATCATTTGGTATCTTAGTGCAGATTTTAAATAATATAGAATAGTAAATTATCTTACTATTTAAAAAAGCAAAAATAAATTAAGAATGACAGAATACAGGGGTTATGATCTGAATTTGATTCCTAGACCCTACATAAAGATAACAGGAGAGAATTAACTCTAAATAATTATCCTCCAACACAATATACATACACTCATTTAGATTATGTATCACACATCATGTAGCAAACACCACATGCAATAAGTGTGCACATATTAGTATCCTCAAACACAATAAATAGAACAATTTTTTATGAGAAAGTTGTAACACACTGTAAAGTACATATTCAACAGTTATAAAAGAGTTTAAAACAAGAGTAAGATGTTAATTCTACAGAAAGGAAAGCATAATCCAAGAATTTATAGAAAAAGCTCCAAGAATGTCAAACATGAATTAGCATAATGCATTTGAGAAGATGATTACTTAAAAATATTAAGGATTTACATTACTACAACAGGTTCATACAGAAAAATATTTGAAAGAATTTTCTGATATAACCAGATTTAAACAATGTCTTACCACAAATTCCATCCTACAAAAAACCTGGAGGAAAAATTACAACCTAAGAAAACCAGAAACACCCATGTAACCACAGATAAGTGATATGCCTACAGAAGAACACACCCCTGAATAAAGAAAACACAAGCTACTTTCAAAAATGACAGGAAATATTTATCATTGGTCATTAACATCCCTTATTCATTGTTTTTTTGGTATTATACTTTTTTTCAATTATGTTGATTTCAGCTCTAAGTTTGGTTATTTCCTGTCATTTATTCATTCTAGGTGAGTAGAAGGAATGGACTTAGTAGATATATACTGAACCCTCTACCCAGGCAAAAAAGAATATTCATATTTCTCAACACCCCATGAAACTTTCTCTAAAACTGACCACCTACTTGGTCATAAAGCAAATATCAACAGGTACCAAAAAATGTACACTCTATGTACCATTTCAGGTTATGATGATCTAAAGTTAAAGTCCAATAACATCAAGAATCACAGAAAGCCAATCAACTCATGCAAACTAAACATTACTCAGCTGAACCACCTCTGGGTCAAGGAAGAAATTAAGAAAGAAATCAAAGACTTCCTAGAACTGAATGAAAATGAATCCATGACATACTCAAACTTATGGAATACAATGAAAGAAATCTTAAGGGCAAAATTCATAGCACTAGATGTCTACATGAAAAGAATAGAGATATCCCACACAGGAAAAATATTATCACAGCTGAGGGTCCTAGAACAATTAGAAGCAAACTCACCTAGAAGGACTAGATGACAGGAAATAACCAAACTTACAGCTGAAATCAACACAATTGAAAAAAAAGAACAATACCAAAAAAAAAAAAATCAATGAATAAAAGACTTAGTTCTTTGAGAATGTTAATAAGATAGATAAATCCTTATCCAAAGTAACCAAAAAGGAGAGAGAGAGAGAGAGAGAGAGAGAGAGAGAGAGAGAGAGAGAATCCAAATCAACAAAATCAGAAATGAAAAGGGGGACATAACAACAGACCCCCAGGAAATCCAGAATTATCATGTCATACTTTGAAACTCTATACTTCACATAAATGGAGTACCTAGAAGTAACAGACAGTTTTTTGGACAGGTACCATTTACCAAAATTAAATCATGATCAGATTAAAGACCTAAACAGTCCTATAACACCAAAGGAAATTGAAGCTGTCATTAAAAGTCTCCCAAATAAAAAGCTCAGGCCCAGATGGTTTCAGTGAAGAGTTCTACCAGACATACAATGAAGAGCTAATACCAATACTCCTCAAACTGTTTCATACAGTAGAAACCAAAGGAATATTGCCAAATTCTTTTTATGAGACCACAATAACACTGATACCAAGCCACTCAAAGACACAACAACAATAAAAAAGAGAGTTGTGGACCAATTTCCCTCATGAACATTGATGCAAAAATTTTCAACAAAATTCTGGCAAACCGAATCCAACAACATATAAAAAGAGTTATTCACCATGATGAAGTAGGTTTTATCCCAAAAATGAAGGGATAGTTCAACATATGGAAAACAGTAAATGTCATCCATCATATAAACAAATTGAAGAGGAAGAAAACGACATGATCATTTCCTTAGATGCTGAAAAAAAAAGTCTTTGACAAAATCTAACATGCCTTTGTGACCAAAGTCCTGGAGAGATCAGGAGTACAGGGAAAATATCTAAATATAATAAAGGTGATTTACAGAAAGTTGACAGTCAACATCAAGTTAAATGGAGAAAAACTCAATGTAATCCCACTAAAATCAGGAACTAGACAAGGCCATCCCCTCTCTCCTTATCTATTCAATATAGTTCTCCAAATTTTAGCTAAAGAAATAAGAGAATGAAAGGAGATTGAAAGGTTATAAATTAAAAAAGAAGAAGTCAAACTATCTCTTTTTTCAGATGACATGATTGTATACAAGAGTGACCCACAAAATTCTAGCAGGGAACTTCTACAGCTGATAAACACCTTCAGCAATGTAGCAGGATACAAGATTAACTCAAAGAAATCAGTAGCCTTCTTGATGAAAGGGCTGAAAAAGAAATAAGGAAAACACCACTTTGTATAATATCTGCAATAGTATTAAATACCTTGGTGTAATTATAATCAAAGAAGTATTAGATATGTTTGACAAAATTTTAAAATTCTTGTGGTGGAAATATTCTCTGTATGATGTAAATAAAGTAACTGGTTTGGCCTATGTAGAGCACCATAGAAGTGGGTGAAGAATCAGAAGACAGGCAGGTAGAAGAAGGGTGGAGTTAGTCAGTTGCCATCTGACCCCCGAAGGAGGAACATGTAAGGAACATATGGGCTTGAGACATGCATCAAACAGTATGAAGTTAACATAAGTGTCTAATTCATTTCTTTGGGGGACAAAAGCTGCCGCAGACCAGGTCCAAACCTCCGGGCCCAAATGGGCCCGGGGAAACCTACAACAATCTCTGAAGAAAGAAATTGAAGAGGATATAAAAAAATAGAAAAATCTCCCATGGTTCTGGATAGGTAGGATCATCATAGTGAAAATGGCAATCTTAGCAAAAGCAATCTACAGATCAATGCAATTCCCATCAAAATCCCAACACAATTTTTTATAGACTTTGAAAGAATAATATTCATTTTTATTTGGAATAACAGGAAAGCTGGGATTGCCAAAATAATTTTGCTCAACAAATGAACCTCAGAAGACATTACCAACCCTGACTTCAAATTATACTATAGAGCTACAGTAATATTTTTTTAAATTGTATAGAATAATATGATATGTATCTGCCATAGTTCTTTAAGTTATAGTAGATTTGGTAGTAAGTTCATATTTTCAAGTGTTTGTTTTTGTTATTGTTGTTTTTTATTTTAAGTATGGAGCACTTTATTGGTATTTTAAATATTTCAAGGTTACAAAGTATGCATTTGTTAAAATCATTTATTGAATTTAGATTTAGTTTTGCTTTCTAAAACTCACCAGTTTTTTTTCAGAATCTTCAGTTCATCTAAACAAATTTATAATGTATGTCCTTATGATTTTCAGGAATTTCATTCATTCCTATTATAATGTTTGTGTTTCAATTTTTAGATTTATTGAAGTAGGTCTTCTCTTTTTTTTTCTTTAATTTGGTTAAGAATTTGCCATTTGTGTTTAATGCTTAAAAAATAAATAAAAAAGAAAAAAAGAAAAATTGCTTGATACTAGCATAAAAACAGACTTGTGGAACAATGGAATGAAATTGAAGACCCAGACAATAATCCGCACACCTATGAGCACTTGATTTTTGACAGAGGCCAAAAATATTCAATGGAAGAAAGATAGTATCTTCAACAAATGATGTTGGCATAACTGGATGGTAGTGTGTAGAAATATAAAAATAGATCCAAGCCTATCACCTTGCATAAAACTTAAATCCAAGTGGATCAAAGATCTCAACATAAACCCAGCTACACTGACTTTGATAGAAAAGAAAGTAGGAAATACCCTCCAATGCATTGGCACTGGTGATCACTTTTTAAATATAACACCTGTCAGAATGGCTAAGATTAAAACACAGATGACAGCCTATGCTTGAGATGATGTGGGACAAGGGAAACACTCCTCCATTGTTGGTGGAAGTGCAAACTTGTTCAGCAACTCTGGAATGCAGTATGGCGGTTTGTTAGAAAACTGAGAATCAATATCCTCAAGGATCCAGCAATACCACTTTTAGGCATATACCCTAAAGGTGGACAATAGCATCCCAAAAGCATTAGCTCGACTATGTTCATAGTAGCATTATTCCTAATAGCAAAAACCTGGAAACAACCTGTGATACATCTATACAATGGAGTACTCCTCAAGAGTAAGAAAAAAAAATGATATAAAAAATTTACTAGCAGACAGACGGATATAGAGAATATCCTCCTGAGTGAGGTATTACAATCCTAGAAAGATAAGCAGAGGATATACTCACACATTAGTGGACTTTAAACAAAAAGCAAAGCATGTCCAAGCTGCAAGCAATAACCAGTGCACAGCTTGGGATCTGAAACACCTTAGACTGACACCTTGAATCCCACTCCCTCCAGAGGAACACCTGACTCAATCTTGATGTTGGGGTGAGGAAACCAGATGTGGCAGGAGTGGATGCTATACAAAGTCATATTGGGAACTTGGGACCTCCTGCCCTTGCTGGGGAGGAGATAAGGAGATGGGGAGAAGAGAGTGTGACAGGGAGGGATGGGAGGGGAAGGGAGTTTGAACAAGGAGATACATGGATTAAAAAATGAGACTTTATTCACAATAAAAAATAATTTTCTGGTAGAAGACATGAAATAAGTAAATTAGTTTGAGGGTGAAGTTGTGACCACTTGTGTGGGGGCATATCTGTGTAAGCTTGTTGATATTGTGAGTCTTCTTTAATTTTACTTTAATTACAAAAGCACAAATCAAGAGAGATCAATTACAATCCTTTAATGATTTTGAAAAAAATTGCTGGGAGATATTAACTGGCTGTGTCCCACAATTGGCTTAACTAATCAAGAGCTGAGTAATTTATTTCAAACCTCATGTGGTGATAAAGACTTGAATTATCCAATAGAACCAGCTCAGGTAGAAAAGAAATTACAGAGTGTGCACATGGATCACTTGGAACCAAAGCTTGATTGTATCTTAGTCATTCTACATTTTACTCATTCTTCCACAGTAAGTCTTATACAAAAAAGTAGATAATATCTTAGAATGAAAATATTTAGCACAGAGAGTAGAAATTAAAGGAAAAACAAGACGTCATCAATTAGCAGGAATAAACTCAGCTGAATGTGTTGTACCTTTTACTAATGTTTAAATCACTTCATTATGGACAAAAAAATGAACACTGGCAAAGATTTTGCATAATTTTGGGGGAGGTATAAACAGCAAATATCCCAAAAGCACGAGACCCCAATTTATAAAAAGAACTAATGTGGTTTCCCCTCATACAGTGAGTGGAACATCAATTTTCTGGAACCGCTACATCTATACTGATAGAAATACATTTGGAAAATTGTTATATAAGTAAGAAAAGTTCAGTAGATTGACTCAAAGCCCTCCTCATCCTGTATTAAAAGCAGAACTATATGCTAATCTTATGGTATTGTTTAATTTTTCCAGCACCTCTTAATAGAATTACTGGCTCTACATATATAAAATAGTTGCTTTATACATTGAAATTGCTGACCTTATTCTAGGTGATTTAAAAGTAACTTTGATGTTTATTCAGCTACAATAAGTAATCAAAAATAGAAATCATATGTTATATATTACAAATATCATGATTTCATTAAGCAAATGCTTTAAGTTCTGAAAATGTTCTTCTGTAATTTCATATTTATTGGAAGTTATTGCCACTATGGTAATATCTGTAAAAATAAACACTGGCAATGTTCCAGCATAGGTCTCTAGTAAAAATAAAACATATTTTTTATATTACAACATTAAGAATATTACATGTATACCACATAATCATACAGAACAAGTTGCACGTTTAAAGATGTGTTCAATAAAAAGAAAGGAATAATTAAGGCTCCCAGAAATAAAATGACATAGTGTTTTATTATCATTAAATTTTAAATGCTAATGAGAAAGAACAGATGTGGAGAGACATTGGATAGTTGAAAAGAATTAAATTAAATCATCCCATTTATTTAAAAGATGCATTGAGATCAGAATGGAAACTAAGATATCTATTATGTTGGGGAAGAAGTTTTGCTATTACTTTCACAGGAGAAGAAAAGCTATAAATACCATTAAGATATATCCTAACAGGAGAGACCTCCTAAACTTATAAAGAATAAGAAATTCTGTTCATTCCATCCAAAAAGTACCAATATCTTCAAATAATAATTGAAATTGAAATTGCTGGCACAGAACTAATAATCAGTTGTCTCAAACCATGTATCTCAATTCTATATTATAATGTTAGACTGTAGATTGTGGTGTGGATCATATCATCTTGGTCATTAGCTTTTTAGGTTTTTTCCTCAGCTTAAAAGAATATTTCTGTTGTTTGGTATTAAATACACAGGAGATTTAAAATGCTTTAACTAAGTTCAAAGGGTTTCTACAGCTCAGGCTTATTTTTTAAGTACCTAAGGGAATGATTTGGTTTGATTAGGGCTGTCACAGCCCAGGGCAGTCACAGCCCAGGCCTTTAATCACAATAGAGACAGATGGATCTCTATAAACTAGTTTTTTTTTCTAAATTCTGGAGTTGCAATACCAAATGTGGTGCACCACATGTGTTTAATCCCACCACCCAGAGATAAATTCCAGACACAGCTCTTAAATGGTATGTTTGTACTCTAGAGAATCATATGCCATATTTACAAATGATTATAAAAATTCCTCTACAAGACTACTAAAAGTCAATTTAAAGCAAATTTTCTTTGTGATTTAAAAGTAAATACTTAAATTTATATATAAAATAAATAGGAATATAAGTATACTTACCCACTCATGCTGTTATCTTTAGTTTCAAATTTTGTATTTTTATAAATTCAAAAATAATACTTCTTCTGTTGCCACAAACATTGTCTTAAACAGAGATATAACCTGCCAAAATAAAATAACCTCCCCAAAGTTAGGGTTGGGGCAAGGTTTTTCTTTTTATTTTTTTAGGAAAGCAAAAGTGTTCAACCAAGGAGTTAGGTGACTACTGGATAAGTGAGATATCTGAAAAAGAAAGACATCATCTAGAGAAAATGTCTAAAGAAGAAGAACAGATTGTCCTAATGATATGGCCCACATCTAATAAGGTAGGATTTTATGAATTTTCCCAAATGCTTGAGCTTGAAGGCAAAAAAGGTGAAATGCACATAATTTTTATAGACAGGGTTGATTGAGGCCATGCAAGAATTATAAGTTAAAATAACTGAGTCCCCATGCAGGGGTAAGTGCAGGAAGTAAATGAGATTCTTGCAGCAGCAGTGGTGGAACATCTCTGAAATTATCAACTGACAGTCTGTTAGCAAGACAAAGTATGTTGGTTTCAACTTTCTCCTAAGTAGGAAAAGACTTGCTGGCTTTTAAAATAATGTTACTTTTATCCATAAGAAAGGAATCTAGATTTTTAAAAATCTGAGTCAAGAATTAATGCCTGACTTCTATCATAAATCTTTTAGAGATTTTGGGATGTAGGCACACTCTACCAACTTGTTTGATTCTGAAATTCCACATGTGAGTACATGGATAGGAAAGTGGATGTGTTCAGCCAGCCTGAACAGTGAGGACTTGGTGGGCCCGTGGGTATCTTCCATCTTCAGGGACTATGAGGATCTAGGTAGGGACTTGAACTTCTTTAGATTTGGTAGGCCATGAGAGTCCACATAGGTATGCAAGTAACTGCCTCCTGCATGGACAATAAAAAATTGGGCAATTCTATAGATTTTACTTAGCTAGGATGGGTCATCAGATGTCTTCTACCTACTTGTGTCTTGAGAACACAATTGGGCCTGAGGATGTCTACATCCCATCTGGGCTTTGAGAATTCAGTTTGGTCATTGGCTATATCTTCTATCCATCTAGTCCATCCCTAGCAGTACTGAAAGTCTTCTGACTTTGGCTTTGAGAACTCAGGCAGGCTTCTGAGTGTCTTCTACCCACCTGGGCCATTAGGACCAAAAGCCTGTGGATATCTTCAGCAAGCCCAGGCCATAAAGACACAGGTAGGCCTGTCAATGGCTTTCAACAGACCAGAAGAATATTTGAAGAATATAACAGGTCTGTGTGTTTCTATACTCAGGCAGTTAGAGCTATGAGGACTCAGGCCAGTCTTTGACTATCTTGCATCTACTGTGGACCCAGGTGGGCCAGTGGGTATCTTTCATCTGCCTGGACCAAGAGGACATTTGTAAGCATTTCTATTTCTTTAGGCATTTTAGGTTATGCACGTATTGTGAGTATGTGGGTTTCTGCCACCTGCTTGGGTTTTAAAGGCTCAGGAAATTCTATGGAAGTCTCTACCCAGCCTGGGCCATGAGGACCCACAAATCCCTATGACTGCCTTCCACTCATCCAGGCTTTGAGGATTCAGATGCACCTAAGGGTGTCTTCAACCAATGTGGGTTGTGAGAACCCATCCAATCTTTTAGATGGCTTCCATCCACTTAGTCCTTGTGGACCCAGATAGTACCATGGGTTTCTTCTACTTATCTTGGCCTTGAAGACTCACATGTGCATCTGGGTGTTTTCTGCCCTTCTGGGTCCCAAGGACAAAGGCAGGCATGTGAATGTTTTCATCAAACCTGTGATGTGAGGACCCAGGTGGGACATCTTACTAACATGTAACTCCCAAGGACCCAGGTAGATCTGTGGATATCTTTAGGCACCTTGGGTCATAAGTACCTAGTTTGACCTGTGTATATCTTCAGCCATTGTAGTAAAAAGTAGGTGATATCATTTTGACCTAGAGATATGACCTTTGGGCCATGACTTTAGTATATTGCTCAGTTATTTGTCTTGGTTATAGAAGCTTTTCTCAAACATTTAAGACTGCTACTTGGCAGAATAATAAGGTATGTAGACTGAGTTTCAACTGTTTACTTGGCCTATATGGCAAAAATATCCATTCTAATATAGCATTTTTCTTTGCATTATGACTCCTGTAGGAGAATGCTTAGAGGGTAAAATAACCAAAATGCAATCAAGGTCTGAATCTACGCGATTCACATGTGCTTCTTGTACTTTCTTTTCCACCAAAGCTAATTCTCTCTCAACTTCATTAAAAAATTCTCTGAGACTATTTAAGTCCATATCACTATCTAAAGTTTTAAATTAACTAGTTTATTTTTTTTTAATACCAATAACAAGTTATATATGAGCAATATCTCCTAGCAGTTTTTGGAAATTGTTAAGAGTCCTAAATCTATCTTTCCTAAGTTTCATCTTCTGGGGTCTAATTTTCTTAGGCTTCTTTTATATGCTAAATAATTGATAGAATCTCCTCTTTATATTTGAAATCTTTAATCAGGCAATATTTTCTTCATTTCTTCAAATATTCTTTCTAAGGTATCTATGTTCAGGTCTGCCAATGGTAAATGATAGATTGTGGAAATTGTTTACATATCACTTCTAGTGTCTGTTGTACAAAATAATGGCATAAGGTGGGACTTTTCAATATTCCTTGTTGAAGGACTCTCCATTTGTCCCTCCCTACCAGATGTGAATTATTAAGTATAGAAACTATCAAAGTAAATTTTTCTGTCTTTTTCTTGTAGAAGTATGGTAAAAAAAATTTCCTTCAAATCAATAACTATAATAGGCCATCCCTTAGGTAACAGGTAAGGCAGGGAAATATCAGATTATAAGAAGCCCATGGGTTAAATCACTTTATTAATTGATCTTAGATCTGTCACTATTCTCCACTTTCCAGAGTTCTTCTTAACAACAAATACAGGAGAATTCCATGGACAGGTTGATTCTTCAAGATGCCAATGTTGTAACTGCTCCTGTACCAGCTTTTCTAGAGCCTGCAGTTTTTCCTTTGTCAAGGGCCATTGCTGAATCTAAACAGGCTGTTCTATCAACCATTTCAAAGGTAAGGCTGTCAGTCTTTATAGGTTCATCAGCTAGTGAACTGTGCATTTGCACAACCTGAATGACATGTGATTATTTTGTATAGCACCTTAAAAATCTTGTTTTCAGGAACATAATTGAGTCTCTGGTTGATATCTGAGCCTGGAGGGATTTTAATCTGGGTATTCCATTGTTAAAGAAGTTCATGAACTCATAAGTTCACTGCTATGTTAGCCATATATGACTTCAACCTTCCTTTATGTCGTTCTGTTCCTATGCATTCAAGCAAAGTTACACTCTGTTTCACCTGAGATATTGTCTCAATACCTAGAAATTGAAAATTTATCTCCTTTAGAGGCCATCTTAGAAGCCAAGATTGTGGGGTTATGATTGAAACATTGGCTCCTGTGTTGACTAAGCTTTAGATGTAAGTATTATCTCTCCATATTTTCAATTTTGATCTTTGTTCATTTATGGAAGTCTGCCAAAAAATTTGTTTTGTGTTTTTTTATTGGAACTTTCAATTACTCTCTTAAAGCTGTTCTATTATACAGTGCTGTGTGGCTCAATGCATTAGGCATTGGATTTCCTACTTGTCCTGAGGAGGCTATTCCTCTACTGTGACTGGATATGTCTGAACCTTCCTTGGCTTTGAGATCTGATTTCTGGGAGTTTCCTGAGGGAAGCCCTGAGAGGTGTTTCCTAGTGGTAAAAGGTTGCCTTGTTTGTTTCTTGTGGATCTACATTTATTTGTTCAATGTCAGCCTTTGTTACATCTCCTGTATAACCCAGAAGGTAATGACTTTCTGTTTGAATCATTCCTAAGATGTACATTATTCCCAAAAGTACCTTGTATACATTTCCTTTATATATGAGCTGGTTTACCACAATTAAAACAAGTGATGCCTTGATTTCTTGCCCTAATATTGGCAATGGCTTGACCTACCCAATTCTATTCATTGCAATGGAAAGATTCAGCATTGATTACATAATAAATCCATTCCTCTATGGGTGCAAATGTGATCTTTAGTGGCATAAGCATTTGTTTACATTCCAGATTAGCATGGCCAAAGGCCAAAGAAAGTATTAATTGCTTCCTAACTTTTGGATCTGATGCTGCTCTGTGTACAGCTTGAGTTAGCCTCTGCAAAAGTCAGGATAAGGTTTTTCAAGCCTTGCTTGACATTGGCATATGATTCAGTCTTCTGTCCTGGGTGTAAAATCTTTCCCAAGCATTCAATTCAGTAGTATAATACAGCAACAATATATGCTCATTGTAAGTAGTCTGAACCTTAACATCAGCCAATGAGCCTTCACCAAGGATTTGGTCGTGAGAAATGCAAAGCCTCTAACTTTTTCTTGAAGTCTGATGGCCTTAGACTCTTCCCTAAGCCAATTTCTTCATTGCAAATGTTGGCTATAGTCCAATACAGCAGCTGTTAGCTTCATCCAATCATTAGGAGTTGGTCTATTTTTTTTGACCATGCATTTAGAATCTGTTTGACATAAGTTGGGTGGATTCTGTGGAGCAATATGGCTTCCTTAATATTCTTTATTTTTCTTATATGAATTGGCTTATAATTATACTCCAAAAATTCTGGGGGCTCCAATACATATTCTTCATCTGAATGTAATGGGAAACAATAACAGTGGAGAAGGTGGTATTCCATTCATGTTCACCATCTTAGGCAGAACTTCTTCATTACCATAATATCTTATAGGAGAAGGTCCTGAATTGCTCTGGGTAGATGGGGGTCTTAAATTTTTTCTCTAGTATTGTAACACAGTCCTCCAATTCCTGAAGCTTGGAGATCATCATTTTTTCTAGGGTTTGATTGTCTTGAATAGCCAATCTTGCTAATGAACTCATAGAATCAACAGATTTTCTATTCTCATCATTAATGTAATTAATAAGCTTTTTGTTCTCATTATTAACATAAAGCTTGCACTTCTTTTCTACATTCTTAAAATTTATGTCGAAGGAAGAAGTTCTATCTGAAAGTTTGTCATAACCAATTTTCAGAAGGGTAACTTTGTCAATTTATAGGTTGTAGTTTCTATATTACACACGTTAGATATCAATGGCTCATTCCTAGACTTTAAATCATCTATATATTGACCATTCCTAGATTTCAAATCTTCATTAAATTTTTTATTCCTAAACTTCAAATCATCCCTCAAATGTTCATTCCTATATCTCAGATCTTCCACCATGCTAATTATTGTCTCATATTTAGAATGGATATCAGGTCATTTTCTTTGAAATATAAAATATAGAATCAAGCCAAAAAGTAACAGGGCTGAGGGATTGAAATCCTCAAAAACATATTCATGCAAAAATTCTCAATCAGAGCTGTAAAGAAAGTCATAAAGTCTTGAGAAGTTGAATTTTCAGACATTGTGGGATAGATAGGGCAGACATAGGTAGATTATTTTATCTATCTGTAAACAAATTAAGCAAACTATTAGCCATAGACAATTTACACTAATAGATTCTTGTATATTTATAAAAATGTAAAATTATTTTATATGTCTGTTTAAGATAATTTGTATATTGATAAAAATTCAAATCTATATTTGTAATATTGTGCATACGCTTCTTCCTCTTTTTAAAATATTTTTACATTAATGCATATTAAGAATGTTATCATATATATATTCTACTTCTATTTAAGATATTTGATACATATTAAGAATACTGCTATCATTTTGCACTATACATTTCTACCTCTGCTTGAGATATTTTTCATGGTTGTCATAATTGAAGTTATTGTCCCAAAATGGTACAACTGTTTACAAATTGTCTACCTTTATAATATAAGCCTTAGTCTTTGAGTTATCTAGGTTAATAAGTATTACAGGTTATAGTCACCTATGTTTGTCAAATAGTTAATTAGCTCTTCTAGAGTAACATGTCAAATGAATAGGCAGTCTTTAAAAACTTTATACCTAGAAAATTTGGCATTTGAATGTTTTGTTATTTAGAATTTGGCTATGAGAGCCATGATTGATCCTGGCAGCTCTTTTCCTTTCGCAAGATGATGTTGGGCATCAAAGACACTATGAGGAGTTTGTCTTTTTTGGTAGATAATGGCCTATTGGGCAAAGAACTACCCTTGCCTTAACTGCTGACAATAAGCATGCTGTCAAATCGGGACTAGTAGAATAAATGATAGAGACTGCTGAAACCCACCAAGACAATATAAAAAGGGTTCTCAAAATACCCTGGTTCTGGAAACATCTATCAGATATCCTAGGCCTATAGCCAAAATATTGGGTGCCCAGCTATGCAGAAAAGCTGTTGGTGATGGCCCAGGCAGCTGATTGTCATTGTTTCTCTTACTAAATTTCAGAAGTTCCTTGCTTGTACTTCCAGCTTACCCTGGGAATATATTTTCATCCTCATATATGTGATGGGGTTGAAGTCTAGATAGTTAAACTTATGACCATATTATATTTTGGCTAAGAGCATTTAGGTGCTACACTCATATTATTTAAAACAGACAGATTTGGAGTAATCACAGTATATGTTATTGTTCCTATTGTATACAGTTTTATATTTAGGTTTAGAACTTTCTTGTTTAGACAAAAAGGGGAGATGTAGTGGAAAGTAGAAAATATCATTTTGACCTAGAAAGGTGGGTTTTTGACCTTGAAGCCTCAGTGTATGGGATATAACCAGGCTTCTCTTACTTTCTTTATTATGAACAATGAAGTCACACTTTCTATCCTTGTATATACTTGTAATATCCTTGTATATTTCAAGGTCCCTTCCACATCCCACCACATCAGGTGATTCTCTCTTCTCCACAACTCCCCATCACTCCCCACTTGGCAGGCGGTCCCAAGGTCCCACAGTCCCAATATGCTTCATTCAGCCTCCACTCCTAGCAGATCCAGTTTTCTCCCCCGAACATCAAGACTGAGTCAAGTGATCCTCTAGGGGAGTGGGATCCAAGGAGTCATTCCAAAGTATGTCAAATCTCAAGCAGTTCAGTGGTAGTGGCTTGCAGCTTGACCGTGCTTTGCTTTTTTCTTGTTTGTTTGTTTCTTTAGAGTCCACTAATGAGTAAGTACATTCCCTGCTTATCTTTCAAGGTTTTGGGCTCTAGATTCTTGAGTTCTTTATATATCTTAGAGATCAGTCCTCTATCACTTGTAGGGTTGGTGAAAATCTGTTCCCACTGTGTAGGCTGTTGTTTTGTCCTAGTGACAGTGTCCTTGGCTTTACAGAAGCTTCTCAGCTTCAGGAGATACCATTAATTGATTGTTGATATAAGTGTCTGTGCCACTGGTGTTATATTTAGGAAGTAGTCGCCTGTGCCAATTTGTAGAAGTGTATTTTCCACCTTCTTTTCTATCAAGTTCAAAGTGGCTGAGTTTATGTTGAGGTCTTTGATCCACTTGGATTTGAGTTTTGTGCAGGGTGACAGGCTTGGAACTATTTGCATTTTTCTACATACTACCATCCAGCTATGATAACACCATTTGTTAAATATACTATCTTTTTTCCATTGAATATTTTGGACCTCTTTGTCAAAGATTAGGTGTTCACAGGTTTTTGGGTAAATGTCTGGATTCTCAATTCTATTCCATTGATCCACAAGTCTGTTTTTATGCCAGTACCAGGCTGTTTTTATTACTGTAGCTCTATAGTATAGCTTGAAGTCAGGGATGGTGATGCCCCCTAAGGTTCTTTTGTTGAGCAAAGCTGTTTTGGCTATCCTGGCTTTCCTGTTATTCCAAATGAAATTGAGTATTGTTCTTTCAGGGTCCAAAATATATTGTGTTGGGATTTTGATGGGCAGTGCATTGAATCTGTAGATTGCTTTTGGTAAAATTGCCATTTTTACTATGTTGATCCTACCTATCCAGGAACATGGGAGAGCTTTCCATTTTCTGATATCCTCTTCAATTTCTTTCTTCAGTGATTTAAAATTTTTGTCAAATAGACCTGTGACTTCTTTGGTTATAGTTATTTCAAGGAATTTAATACTATTGGCAGCTATTATGAAGGGTAATGTTTCCCTTATTTCTTTTTCAGCTCTTCTATCTTTAGTGTATAAAAGGGCTACTGATTTCTTTGAGTTAATCTTGTATCCTGCTACATTGCTGAAGGTATTTATCAGCCATAGAAGTTCTTTGGAAGAATTTTGTGGATCTCTTATGTATACAATTGTATCATCTGCAAATATAGTTTCACTTCTTCTTTTCCAATTTGTATCCCCTTAATCTCTTTTCATTCCCTTATTGCTTTAGCTAAAACTTCAAGAACTATATTGAATAGATAAGGGGAGAGAGGACATTCTTGTCTAGTTCCTGGTTTTAGTGGAATTGCTTTGAGTTTTTCTCCATTAAGTTGATGCTGGCTGTCGGCTTCTTGTAAATCACCTTTATTATGTTTAGGTATTCTTCCTGTATTCCTGATCTCTCCAGGGCTTTTATCATAAAGGAATGCTGGATTTTGTCAAAGGCTTTTTCAGCATCTAAGGATATGATCATGTGGTTTTGCTCTTTTTTTGTTTATATGATGGATAATATTTATGGTTTTTGATATGTTAAATCAGCCCTGCATTTCTGAGATGAAGCCTACTTGGTCATGGCAGATGAAATTTTTTATATATTGCTGTATACGGTTTGCTAAAATTGTGTTGAGAATTTTAGCACCAATATTCATGAGGGAAATTGGTCTGTAATTCTCCTTCTTTGTTGTGTCTTTGAGTGGCTTGATTATTAGGGTAATTGTGGCCTCATAAAAGGAATTTGGCAATGTTCCTTCAGTTTTTACTGTGTGAAATTGTTTGAGGAGTCATGATAATAATTCTTATTTGAATGTCTGGTAGAATTCTGTACTGAAACCATGTGGACCAGGGCTTTTATTTTTGGGGAGGTTTTTAATGATAGCTTCAATTTCCTTAAGGATTAAAGGCCTGTTTAGGTAATTAATCTGATTTTGATTTAATTTTGGTAAATAGTACCTGTCCAGAAAGCTGTCCATTTCTTCTAGGTTTTCCATTTTTGTAGAATACAGATTTTCAAAGTATGATCTGATAATTCTCTGGATTTCATGGAGGTCTCTTGCTATGTCCCCCTTTTCATTTCTGATTTTGTTGATTTGGACACTCTATCTCTGCTTTTTGATTTGTTTGGATAAGGGTTTATCTATCTTGTTGACTTTCTCAAAGAACCAACTCTTAGATTCATTGATTCTTTGTATTGTTCTTTTTGTTTCAATTGTAATGATTTCAGCTCTGAGTTTGATTATTTCCTGCTGTTTAGGTGAGTTTGCTTCTAATGATTCTAAGGCTTTCTGCTGAGCTGTTAGTTCTCTAATGAGGGATTTCTTTAGGTTTTTTTAGATAGGCATCCAGTGCTATTAAATTTCCTCTCAAGACAGCTTTCATTGTTTCCCACAAAATTGGGTACGTTGTGGATTCATTTTCATTAAATTCTAGGACATCTTTGATTTCTTTCTTAATTTCTTCTTTGACCCAGAGATGGTTCAGCTGAGTGATGTTTATTTTCCATGAGTTGGTAGACTTTCTTTGATTTTTGATGTTGTTGAACTCTAACTTTAGGCCCTGGTGGTACCATATGTTACAAGGGGTTATTTTCATTTTTTTGTATGTACTGATATTTGCTTTATGACCAATTATGTGATCAATTTTGGAGAAAGTTCCATGAGAAACTGAGAAATATGTATGTTCCTTTGCATTTGGGCTGAAGCTTCTGTAGATATCTATTAAATTCATTTACATCATAACTACTGTTAGACTCCTTATTTCTCTGTTGAGTCTCTGTCTAGTTGACCTATCCAGGGGTGAAAGTGGGGTATTGAAGACTCCCATTATTGGTGTGTGAGAATTGATGTGGGATTCGAGCTTTAGCATAGGCAGGTGCTCTTACATTAGGGGCATAAATATTCAGGATTGAAATGTCTTCTTGGCCATTTTTTGCTGTGATGAATAAGTAATGACAATCTTGGTGCCTTTTAATTGCTTTTTGCTTAAAGGCAACATTGTTAGATATTAGGATGGCAACACCAGCTTGTTTCTTAGGATCATTTGACTCGAAAATCTTTTCCCAACACTTAACTCTGAGCCTGTGTCTGTCTTTGTGGTTAAGGTGTGTTTCTTGTAGGCAACAAAGGGATGGCTTCTGTTGTTGTATCCATCTTGTTAGTGCGTGACGTTTTATAGGAGAGTTGAGTCCATTGATATTAGGAGATATTAGTGACCACTCTTTGATATTTCCTGCTATTTTTTGGTGGTAACTTGTTTGTATTTCCTTTCTCTGGGGTATTCCTTTGTGGGGTTATTGTTTGTAGTTTCATTTGTATATCTGGGGTCCCTAGGTTGGAGTTTTCCGTCTAATACTTTCTGTAGTGCTGGATTGGTAGAATGGTATTTTTTCAGTCTGACTTTGTCATGAAATATCTTGCTTACTCCATTTATGGTGATTGATAATTTTCAGGGTATAGTATTCTAGTTTGGCAGGCATGTTCTTTTAGCATCTGTATAACTTCTGACCAAGCCCATCTAGCTTTGATCATTTCCATAGAATAGTCAGGTGTTATTCTGATGGGTCTGCCTTTTTAGGTAAGTTGGCCCTTTTCTTTTGTAGCTCTTAAATTTTTTTCTTTGTTCTGTATGTTTTGTAGCTTGATTATTATGTGGCCTACTGAGTTTTTTGAGGGCTCATATCTATTTGGTGTTCTGTAAGCTTCTTGTATCTTTATAGACATTTCCTTCTTCAAGTTAGGAAAGTTTTCTATGATTTTATTGAATACATCATCTGTGCCTTCGAGCTGGTATTCTTCTCCTTCTTCTAT
>PVIH01026005.1:0-19580 GCA_004025045.1 Sigmodon hispidus | reverse complement strand
GGTTAGGTGATAGTCCAGTGGTTAGGTGATAGTCCAGCGGTTAGGTGATAGTCCAGTGGTTAGGTGATAGTCCAGTGGTTAGGTGAAGAAGTTGAGAGCAGGCATCAATGAGGGCAACAGAGTCCCCAAACCCTTCCACATTTTCCTCTGTTTCTTTTTTGTTGTTGTTTTCCTTGTTGCTATTACTTATTTTATAAACTTTATTTTATTTGGTTCAGACTTTTTTCATCCCTTAAATATGATCTTTAAAGAATGATTGGCTTACAAGCTAAATCAAAAAAACAAGAATGGTCTGGGCTGCGACCTTAACTCTCTCCACCCTCTGAAGCTGGTGCCAGAAGGCGTCCTCAGCTCCATTTCCTCTGCCATTGCATGTCCCCAGTGTTTTGTGCCCTGCTATGCAAAGTCCTCACCTTTACTAATGTTTGCTTCTGATGCTGCGCAACTGAATGACTTTCTAACATCCATAGAGTAGCTGTATGGATTCAGGTCTATTCTGTCATTACTAATCCAGTTAACCAGATATTACCATTTCTCTCATTGTTGAGAATTTCAGATGAATACTAGTGTTGTGATGAAGATTTTATTTTAGTTCCCTCGTATTTGTAACAGGATTTATTAAGATAAATTATACTGGAAAAAATTGGAAATGATAGGAAAAATATAATATTTGTTTGAAGCTTCAAAGTATGTGATATTTATAAAGCACATTTCTCTTGTGAAGATTTAAAAATAATATTTTTCAGTGCTCTAAGTAAACTGATAGAGCTTCTTCTAAATATGGTAAAAGGAATGCTGACATTTCATGACCAAAGATTAAGAACATTTTTGAATAAAGCATTTTACTTTCACATCAGTGGGGTCTTCCAGAAAATCATATACACGATTGATTATTTTCACACAAAACAATTGGAAATACATATTTGTATTGTCCTCCCTAAAGCCTAGAATTGTGATTAAAAAAGAAAAATGAAAACAAACCTTTCAAGAGTAGAAAAATTTAGTATGTACACATTGGTATTCATGGATGGATATAAGGAACTAAGATTCCTTGAATGAGGTCTAAAGAGATGAGAGAATGTGTGTGCATGCGTGTGTGCGTGCGTGTATGAGTGAGTGTGTGTGTATGTGTGTGTGTGTGTGTGTGTGTGTGTGTGTGTGTGTAAAGCATGAAGCAGACCCCCAGCCCCCATTCTGCTGGGGACAGTAGTGTGATGCCTTCCTACTGCTTGTGTTTGCTTTACAGTCAAAATGTCCAACCTTGGCGTTTATAATTTTCTGTCTATCATCCATTTCTAATAAGTACTGATTTAATTTTTGTGGGCCTGTTTTTTTTGTTTGTTTGTTTTTAAGAAAATACAAAAGGTAAAATGTACCAGAGAGGAGCCTTCTTGTAAGTATGAAGTAAAAATACTACTTTTCTAAGAAGAACTTATCAGTATCAATGGGGAAATATTATAAAGATTTGAGAAATCTTTATATTTCTCATCTTTAAATATTTTAATCTTGTCTGTTTTTACTGTCTTGATATGATAAAATAATAAATTATCCATGGGTACAGGTAATTTGTTATAAAAATATAATTTCAAGATTTTAATATTCAGTATAGATTTAGTTGCATAAATGGCCTCTCTGATTTATTTTTTATAAAGAATTTTAAATATCCTGAGAAATATTTTTGATATGTAAACCTTTAGCATATTCTGAATAAATTTGAGGCCAAACACTTAGCATTAATCATGGGAACTGACTATTACATTTATTTTAGTGTAACCTGTAACTTGGGTACAGAGTAAGGAAAGTAGCCTTGCTTACTTATTGCATCTTGCTAAAGGGAATGTTATATATACCTATGGAAAGTCTGCCATGAGGAATGTATATGTGTACCTATGTTCAGCACTACTTAAAATTAGTGGGGCTTTCTCATGTATTTAAGCCAAAAAGACACAAATACCAACCAAATAAACATTTGTGTTTTACTGTTTTTTACAGCCTTTTGATCAAGGAAGGATTCAGAAAATTTTCCAGGCTATATGCAGCCGACTTCACACTCTTAACAGATTCTCTTCTAAAGCTGCTAAATACTGATGATGAGAACTGTCTAACCATGATAACTCTTACAATTTTTGTTAAAGATATATGGTATAGTGTACTGCTTTGTTGGCCAATTAAAATATTTGCTAGTCCTGCTGTGGGGATGGCAAGAGGTGGTAGTTTTCAAAGCTATTATTGCACCATGTGCTGTCCTATAATAAAGCCAAATATATTTGTTGTATTTCTGTTAGATATTAACATTTATTATTTGTTTCCCAAATAAGGAAATTTACGGAACATAATAAACTTCTTGATAGTTTGATGATAAAAGCCTTGATACAGAAAGGCTCACTTTCTAATTTATATAAAATAATTGTCTTGGAAACATTGTTGAAGAAACTGTTCCTTACTGCTGTGCTATCTTATACCTACATGATTTATGTTCCCATATCAGTATTGAAATTGAGGTATTTTAAAATACAAAATGCTTTTAAATTTCAAATAGAAATTTAAGTTTGTAATGTGCGGTAGCCATCTTGGTTGCCAATCATTTAACTAAAACCAATCATTTAACTCTTACTTGTGCCAAACTGACAACTAAAAATAACTTGTCACCATGAACATTAATTGGCAGCAGTTATAAGGTATAAAATAACAGTATCAATTTGTGCTAAGAGTATTAACAGATTGATAACATTGGAAGCCATGTAATTAATCTTCTAGGCATACATGTTCTTGTCTGTGTGTGTGTGTGATTCAAAATGGGATGGGAGTGTCTGTCTTCTCTTGTTCCTCCTATTCTCTAACTAAGTCACTCTAACCTACAGGCTGGTCACCCTCCATAACCCCTTTGCTAATGAGTGGTGGTCCTGCCCCCCTGGCTGGCAGGCCCACCCTTCTTCAGCAAGCTGCTGCCCAGGGAAATGTCACTTTATTATCAATGCTGCTTAATGAAGAAGGACTGGATATAAATTACTCCTGTGAAGATGGCCATTCTGCCTTGTATTCTGCTGCTAAGAATGGACATACAGGTAAGAATAAATAAATAATAAGATCTTACCTTACCACACTTCACACATGCAAAAGGACAGAGGACTACCGGAGATGATTGATTCACTGTTGGGAGCTAAAGGTCGGCTTAAATTTCACTTTTCTTTTAAAAGGAGGAAATGGTGAATCATTTTTTACATGAGTTTCAAAGTCTTGTGAATATTTAAGGGCCTAATTATGTAGTTACTTAATGTAAAACTTAGAGCTAATAGTAAAGTAAATCTTCATTTATCCACCCCAAAATGTATTGTTCACAAAGCAATTATAAGTCACCATTTTGAATCAAGCTGTCCATCTGGCATCAGTTTTGTCAGGACAGAATAACCCTAATTAGTCCAAGCTGTCAGAATTGTGTGTTGAGGGGGTGCTACGCTGAGGGTAATTTACCAGAGAGGGAGCATGGCCTTAGAATAATTTATGGTTACTTAAGGTTTTGTTTTTGTTTTTGAGAACTGAGAAGTTATGACACTATAAATTATCTGTCAGTGGAGACTAAATTCTTTTTACTCTTTAAAATGTAAGTCCCATAGCTAAATGTACTAAAAGGTGGTAGTACAGAAACAGAGATTGCCTGACTGCAAGTCCTATGTTAACAGTGTATGTGAGCATAGACTATCGGTTGGTTCAGATAGACTCAGTATTTTTCCAAGCAAGGAAGAAGGTTGTTTTAAAGCTCTCTGGAATTCAGAAGCACACTGGGGAAATTTTCCCTACTGTAGAGAAATTGAATTTAGATCATGCAATATTATTTATGATACTTCTCTGTTAGTGATGTTTATATCTCAGGTTTCTATGAGATTTTCTTGATCTTCAAGTGTGCAGGATAACCCACAGAGAAGCACTTTGATGAACAGATTAGTATCAGTCATGCAGTAAGAATGTAATTATATAAACACAATTTGGTAAGTGGATCTGGTTCTCTGCCCCCCAAACATTATTTTGAAGAAAATCTGGTGGAGAATCTAGCAAGATATTTTTCTGATATATGGTTTCCTTTTTACCCATCAACAACTCTCCTGGAAAAAAATGTGTGTGTATATATATATTCAAGAGAGAATTTCTCTGTGTAGCCCTGGCTGTCCTGGAACTCACTTTGTAGACCAGGCTGGTCTCAAACCCACCTGCCTCTGCCTCCTGAGTGCTGAAATTAAAAGCATGTGCCACCATCACCTGGCTGGAAATATTTTTAAAAATCATGTCTATTGGTGTCCTCAGGAAAAGAGATAGCTTTTATATGAAAGCCCATGACATTCCACATCCAGAAGGACAGAACTATCAGATCAGCTGTGCAGCAGAGAGGACCTTGGGCCTTTAGAATCTCTCCACAGCTCTTAGGGAACTTGGCTTATTACAGCACTAAGCAGAGAATTAACATGACTTTCTGTTTAAAACCCACAGACTGTGTGCGATTGCTGCTGAATGCAGAAGCCCGAGCTGATGCTGCTGATAAAAATGGCTTCACACCCTTGTGCACTGCAGCTGCTCAGGGACATTTTGAGTAAGTAATGATCTTTTTTTTTTCTGTGAAAATGACCACTTTTTATATTCCTGCACATATTTCACTCCTGCTACATATGTGCTTAACATTCATTGACAAATTGGCAAACATATTTGAGTGTTCAAATGCAAAGAAAGACCCTAGATTGGTCCTGTGTAATAATAGTTAAGTGTCATATCTGAAAGAAGTGTGTATATGTCCATGCCTGAATCATACATCAATGAACTTGCTTCTGGAAAAGTCAACTATAGCATACCCCTGGAGAACAGAGTATGGAGTTCTCTTTTCTACAAAAGCTTTTGTTAGTGCTACCAATAAGGAGGAAAACACTGAATTATATTATTTATTATAGTCCTATTGTCTTACTGGTAAGTTATTTAATAGTTAGGCCCACATGTTCATCTTATTCTATTCACAAGTAAGATAAAGATCAAAGCAGGGCTTTTGCATACAGAAAGTAGTTCAGGAACAAAGGAAACTGGTTAATTAATATGCACATGACCTTAACAATAATTTCTAAAGGAGGATGAAGTCATTAAATATAGAGGTTACTTTTCAAACCTAAAATCATATTTTAATAATAGAGCATAGCCAAATTGCTGTCTTGCCTCTGCTGAGCTGGCTGGTTGTGAAGAATATATATTGCCACCACCTTTAAAATCCATCTGTCCTGACAGAAGTATTCTTGAACAAATTGCAAAATCACGGCATTTTGATTTGGAACCTCGGGTCTTCAACAGCTGAGCTATTTCTCCAGCTCCAAATACACAGTTCTTCAAATAAGGCTTTTCAGAATTCACACCAGGGTTATTAATTGCAAATGCACTCTGTAATATTTCAGATGCATCCTTCAATGTCTCTGTCATTTTTCCCTTTGCAGCTAACTGCATCTCATCAGCCTGAGTTTATTTTGGGGACCACGGGCGCTGCTTTTGCGGTTTCCTTTGGTCATATTCTGTGTCCTATGAGACAGATCTCTCCTCCCACTATGAGTTTCTCCTTTGCCACCTCCATGTTACAGGCCATCTGTGAAGCTCCTGGCTTGGGGAACATACCTGTCACAGACCAGAAGCATGGATAGCTTTTGAAGGAACCCTGTGCAAATTCAGGAATCAGTAAATTTAAAGAACATGTTATACAAATATGTCAACATGTAACTTATTTTAGAACCCATCTATGCCAAATACTGTAAAAAACAACCTTCCCCTAATTCAGATTGTTCAAATTCTTTCTCTATGTGTTGAACTAGTCACAAAGGCACAGTCTTGGCTCTACCCCCTCTTCTTTTTCAGTAAAGCTCAGTGTCCTCAGAAGCCAGCTACCACCCAAAGAGTCAGCCTCTTCCATCTTTCTTCCAAGGCAGCCTTTTCCCCAGCTCCCTGCTGCTTTTTATAGAGGAGGCACATGGTGCCGGGCTGTCTCTGCTATTTATAATCATTTTCTTGAGTGAAAGAAAAATCACAGAATGATTCAGCAGCTCCATGTTTGTTTCGAGGCTCAAACTATTTTGAATTACAAATAGTATGTATACCAAGTGTGATTACACCATTTAACCTAATAACTACAACCTGTTCCAAGGACCATGCCTAGAAAAGTTCATGTACCATGAACGAGGTTTGAGAATTTGTAAATGTATGATTTTCTTAAATTTTCATAAATTTTGAGACTAAAGTTTTGTTTTAGTCCTATGAAAGTGATAGCAATGCCATAAGGTTCATAATAACTAATTTGATCTAAACAATAATTGATATATGTCAATCTGACATATATCTGACCAGGGAGCATTTCAAAGCTGACATCTCACTTCTCTGTAACTAACCACAATCCCATGTGCAGATGTATAGAATTACTAACTGCATATGACGCCAACATTAACCATGCTGCCGCTGGAGGACAGACACCTTTGTACCTGGCTTGTAAAAATGGAAATAACGAATGTATCAAATTCCTGCTAGAAGCTGGCGCTGACCGGAGTCTAAAAACTAGAGTAAGTACCCATTTGGGACAATGACATTTGGCATTCATACTATGTCTGAAAATTAGTTGTATAGGTTCAAAAATTATACACTTAACTTGTGTTTTTCTAATAAAGATGGGTATTTATGACATGTGCAGACATTTTTCTTTGTCATTATTCCCTAAATAAGGCAGTACAGAAACTGGCTGCATAGTATTTACACTGTAGATGACATTATAAGTAATATGAAGAACACTTAAGGTGAGTGTACATGCTACAGTATTTTTCTTCTTTTTTTATTATTATGAATAAAGAAGTCATATTTTCTATCCTTGTATATCCTTATTCAAGGTCCCTTCCCCCTCCCACCACATCAGGTCATTCTCTCTTCTCCACTTCTCATCCCCCCCCATGGGCAGTTGGTCCCAAGGTCCCACGGTCCCAATATTGCTTAGTTCAACCTCTACTCCTGGCAGATCCAGTTTTCTCCCCCCAACATCAAGACTGAGTCAGGTGTTCCTCTAGGGGGAGTGGGATCCAAGGAGTCAGTCCAAGGTGTTTCTGATCCCAAGTTGTGCAGTGGTTGTGGTTTGCAGCTTGGGCATGCTTTGCTTTTTTTGTTTTGCTTTGTTTTTGTTTGTTTGTTTGTTTGTTTAGAGTCCACTAATGAGTGAGTACATCCCCTGCTTATCTTTCTGGGTTTGAGATGCCTCGCTCAGGAGGATATTTTCCAAATCCATCCATTTGCCTGCAAATTTTAGGATATCATTTTTTCTTACTGCTGAGTAATACACCATTATGTAGATGTACCACAGTTTGTTATCCATTCTTCAGTTGAGGGACATCTAGGTTGTTTCCAGGTTCTTGCTATTATGAATAATGCTGCTATGAACATAGTTGAGCTAATACCTTTGGAGTGTGACTGTGCATCTTTAGGGTATACAACCAGAAGTGGTATTGCTGGGTCCTTGGGGAGATTGATTCTCAATTTTCTGAGAAACCACCATACTGCATTCCAGAGTGACTGAACAAGCTTACACAGTATCTTTTGTGTGGGATTTCTGCATCTCCAAGAATACAGAGGCCAGGCTGGAATGGGATGTAGCTTTGGAACTATTCCCCCATAAATGCTAATAGACACACTGAAACAGACTCCTTGAACGTTCTTTCACTTTAAGGATATGGAACTGGATAGTGACCTTTGTTTGAGTCTCTAGCTTGCTGATTAAAAAAACCTCATCAGTCATTGAAATTCTGAGACTTGAAACAACAACAAAAAAGGATAATGGTGCTTTAGTATTTCAGAATTAGAGACAGTGAAAGGACAGTAAATTTTTATTCATTGAATAAATACTATTATTAGACCTTTGATATTATTACATAGTTTCTCTGACAAGAACCAGTCATTAATTATCAATATTAGCAAAGATAATGAGGCTAGGTATAAATATTTTCTAGAGTAGATTATTGCTAGAGCTTACAAACAAAACCCCAGAATTATTTTTATTTTCAATTTTTATTAAATTTAAATTTTTTTATATGTGTATGGGTATTTTATCCTGCAGGTATATCTGAATTACTTACATGTCTAGTTCCTGCAGAGACCAAAAGAAATCATCAGATCCTGTGGCATTTGAGTTACAAGTGCTTATGAGGGGCCTTTTGGGTGCTGGGAATCGAACCCAGATCCTCTAAAAAGGCAGCCAGTGTAGGAGCTACTGAGCTCTCTCCCCCGATCCTGTTTTTTATCTGAAAAAACAAAGTAATTTAGTTTTATATTTCCTTATTTTTATATATTTTAATCTAAGAAATATGTGGTGTTTATATATTCACTACAAAATCCTACCTTGTAGATAAAAGAGAAATCATCAAGCTGAGTAGGAAGGCACAACATGGAAGGTTGAATGAGCCACACCCTTTTGAAAACACAGATCCATGTCCTCTAGCTAGGTTTGTTGAGCTGAACAGAATCTTTAGGAATGCAGAAGTGCACAGTGTAATTCATAGGTGGTCTCAGGGGCATAATTATGTCTTATGCCTTTTAACGGTAAGGTAGCAAGAGAAGGCAGAATGTAGAAAAGATTTTGTCTTGTCTTGCTTTTTCCTAGAAGGTCTGTTTGGACTGTTAATTAGGAAAGTAATCAGCACTTATTCTCTGGTAGTGTCCTAATGCTGGAGAAGAAAGCAGGGGTCTGCTTTACCTGACTGGAATGCAGACCATATCCTGCTCTGTCTACTAGCTGTGTGGTCTTGTCTGAGTCAAGTGGACTTTACTGGCATTAGATCCAGAAACAGAAAAAGCATGTCCTCAAGGGTCAGTTTTTGGAAAGGATGGTAGTCTGTAGAGTACACTGAGATGGTTCTCACTTACTGGCTTACTTTCTTAGCTTTTACATCATTACTCAAAAAATAGTCCTGTGGTGGTGTGTGCTTGCAATTCCAGCACTCGGGTGATTTATCAGCAAACATGAACTCAGGGTTGTGAGAGATAGTATTATCATTGAAAGTCAGAGAACTTAAGTTCCCCAGGAATATTCAGGGATGAACTGCCTCTGCTCTTTGGAACAGTGATACATGACCAAGGGCATTTAGAGGTGGACTTAAAAAAAAAAAAGCACTCTTCGCTAATGTTGTTATCAATGCTTTCCCCCTGGTCAATTTATTTTCAGGATGGCTGGACACCAATTCACGCAGCTGTGGACACTGGTAACGTGGACAGCCTCAAGCTCCTCATGTACCACAGAGTGCCAGCTCGTGGAACCTCTTTGAGTACAGAAGAGCCCAAGTCAGACTTTTTCCCCTTGAATGGAGGAGAGTGCCCTCCAGGTACCGCTAACCCTGTGGTTTCTGCAGACCTCATTAACCACACTGACCACGAAGGCTGGACTGCTGCCCATATCGCTGCTTCCAAAGGTTTCAAGGTGCGTCTGCCAGCATCTGGCCTCATCACCCCAGTGTGAATTTGATGAGTGACATAGGCATCTGCAATTGATCTGTTATGTTTTGACTGAGTAATTGGAGATGGAGTAATATCACTGCAGAAAATGATGAGTTGCTTCTGGTACAAATTGACACTCATTTCTCTCCAGCAGATGTTGAACATGGTTAAGAACATAAGAATTTTTTTAATTATTTGGAGTCTTTCAATACGAAATATGAGAATAATTTCAAATGCTGTATTCCCTCAGAGTTAGGAAGCAGAGGTTAATGTAATTACTGGTAGTTTACACCAGTGCAATATGCTAATTAAAGCGCTGATATCTAGAGGGAGCCTCAGGTTGTAGGCTATTTTCTTGTGCTCTTTGTATTACTAGCAGTAGACTTTACCATTAGTAAGGAATTAGGACACACCTGAGTACAGAGCACTATGCGTGCTATATCTGAAGGGGAAAACAATGCTCTTAGAACAGAGGCAAGTATACAAGTTACAGATATAGGATAAGGAGACAAAAGACAGTACAGAGTGATAAACAGGCATCTGCCCCTCAGTCAGTGATGTGGAAAACAGAGATTATACACTTCAAAGAGTAGGGTCTGGCGGAGTATTCCCTTCAGGTACTGTTCATTCATTGTAAAGGAGGTCCTGTAGACCACTGGAGAAAACAATTCAGGTGAGGAGAGATATAGACATGGCAGCAGTGGTTGACAGTCCCAAATGAGCTAAGGCAAAATAGAAATCAAGTGAGTGTCATTGTTGATGTGGGGCCTTTAGTAACATTTAGTAAAGAGCCTGACCTAAAATTACCAGTGAATATACAGCCAGTGGAAGGAAGGCTCTAGAAAAATAAAATAAGTGGTGGTTAGTTTAAATTATTTAATTTAGCAATAGTATTTAGGCCATTTGGGATATTGAGCAAATCGATAGCAGAAAGAGAAGGACTAAGTGATGAAAGGTAGTTGGAACAACGGTAATGATGAGAATTATTACAGACTTAAATGCTCAAGGATTGGGCTGGAGGTGGTTTAATGGGTAAAGTGATCTTTTTGCATAAGCATGAAGAACTGATCTTTTATAAACAGTACCTACATGAAGGCTGGGTGTGGCAGCATGCTCTTGCAACTCGAGTACTGAGGATGTGGAAATGGACAGATACTAGGGGCTTTTCTGATCAGACAGTCTAGCCAAAGCACTGAACATCATGCTCAGGCAAGATTCTGTCTCAAAAAATAAGTTGGAGAGCAACAGATGAAGACATCCAAAGTCAAATTTCTAGCCTTCACATGCACACATACAGGCAAGCATGTATGACACATACATGTATACTACCCATAAACATAGACATGCATATATACAAATAAATAAATGGCTAGGGCTGAAACACAACCACACATAGAAAAGAAGTGGAGCTGAATGGAAAGATAATGTCTTTCAGAAAAGAGAAAAGAAAAAGAATTGATTGTAACATAGAAGGCAGTTTGGATGCTTGGATTAAATACTAGATTCATTAATTCCACATGGAAATACCTATGTGGAGCTGTACATCACAGTGTGATTTCTAAAATGAGAAAGAAAAGAAAAGGCATTCAGTGCTGGTTAGCCTTATGTTTACCCTTTGACACAAAAGAAATAAAAATTCTAGGAACTCAATATGTATCATTTTAATGAAATACATATGGATAAAAGATTTTAGAAGACATAAATGCACTTACTCAGAGACTGGCAGTTTCAGTGACAAAATGGTTTGTGGAAAGACAGTTTGTTGCTCAGAGCCATTTCTTCAACATCAACAACAAAACACTAATGTGAGATGTAGCTGAGAAGAGTGGGCTACGAATATGCTCAACCTACAGGCACAACACAGGGGAACAGTAGACCATCTCTAACCTATTATACTTCTCTGCCTCTTTTGCTTGGCCAAGAGGAACCTCCTCCCCTCGGGAGCTAGCCTTCAGTGAAGGATAGTGCTGCTATGTGGCCACTTCACTATGAACTCTTATTAATCCCATAGTTTTCATGATCAAAGATGGTGTTTCCATTAATCCCTCAGACCCTGGCAACAATAAATGCTCCTTCTCTGTTGTGTAAGAGGAAATATGAATGCCTTCTCTCTGAACAGGACTCTTCTGTATCCTCTTTTTTTTTAAAAAAACATAAGATCAATTCTTGATGCAAGATTTTAATGAATGATGCACTGCTAAGCTGCTTAAATAATAGATTTTTTAGTTCTGGAGTGGGCATTTAATCTTCCATTTTGACCTCTTTATTTTATGATTAGGACATCTAAGCCTGAGAGGGTTTAATAGCCATTGGGAATGAAGCCCAGAATGTCCGATCCCATTACTCTTTCTCAGTCTATATCTTTCCTTTCTAGTCAAAACTATTATAAAATATGTCTGTATCACTTGTCTGAAACATTTCCATTCTGTCCAAATATCTTTTCCAGATTATCCATTTATAATAAATGTTAAGGTGAGTTTTCTGAAACAAGAAATGTAGTAGACTCATTTTACTGTAACCACAACAGGTCCTTAAAAATGTTGTCAATTCTTTTAGTTTGTATAAAGCTGGCTGTGGTGTTCAAGAAACTCAGAATACTGCATATTCTCTCTCTTATGTAGATCCTAGATTTTTATTGGTATATGTATGTGTGGGGGTGGTATAATTTATGCAACTGGAAAAAAAAAACTCTACAAGGTAGGTTTAAGAGTCAAATGTGAGGATATGCATTTGGGACTTGTTACCACAGAAGCCAGAATTAAAGCTGAAAATCTGATGAGCTTTTAGAAAACAGGAGACAATAGAGCCTGGAAATTGCTAGTGTGAAGCCAGCAAGGAAGCAAACACCAGAAGGAAATGCTACATGAGCATACTGGTTAGCTTTGTAAACTCCATGGAAATTAGGCACATCAGAAGAGGGAACCCTGACTGAGAAATTGCTTCCATCAGTTTGGACTGTGAACCTGTGGGGTATTTGTAGGGCACTGTCTTGAGATTGATATAGATAGGAAGGCCCACCCACTGGGGGTGGTAACCTACTCCAACCCCTTCTTCACCCCAGGACAAGTGGTCCTGGATTTTGTAAGAAAGCAAGTTGAGAAAGCCAGGAAGATCAAGCCAGTAAATAGTTTTCCTCCATAGCCTCTGTTTCAGTTCCTGCCTCTAGGTCCTTGCCTGGCGTCCCTTCTCCAACTTCCCTCCATTAACAGGCTGTAACTTGTTAGCCTGGATAAAACTTTCTTGCCTAGATTGCCTTTTGTCATGATGTTTTATCATATCAACAGAGGAACAAACTAGAATAAGAGGGGAGGGGAAAACTTAAACTGAAATGGATTAAAAGAAATGGTGGGCAGGGTAGTGGAGTTCAATAAAACAAAGTATATATGAAAATGCCAGCATGGTACTTGGCTCAGATTTCAACTGAGAATTATGGGATTTTAGAGCTTCAAGAGACAGAGCTTCCTCATTCCAGCCTCTGTGCATTATATATGAATAAATGAAGTCTTGGGAAATGGTAAACTCTCAAAGATATCAGTGCTTGCTTCTTGGCAGTCCTGGATGGTTTTCCTGTGGTTGAGTTTGTTGAGGTAAGCATCACTGTCTATCAACAGGAAGTCTTCTCTCAAACTGGCTTCTGACTGCTTCTCAGAGAAGGCTGAGCCAGGGATAAGCCCTTCTTTTTTTTTCCTTGATTCCTGGAAATAGATGAAAGGAACTTTTTCATATATTCTATTATTATTATTATTATTATTATTATTATTATTATTATTCTTTATATCCTGACCCCAGTTTCCACTTTCTCCTCTCCCTTCAGCAACTACCCCCACTTCCCTCTGTTTCCCATCCACTCCCAGAAAAGGGTAGACTTCCCATGGGTATCAGCCAACCATGGCATTTCAAGTGGCAGAAAAACTAGGCACTACCTGTCTTATGTAGGCTGAACAAGGCAACCCAGTAGGATGAAAAATGTCCCCAAAGCCAGCAAAAGAGTCAAGGACAGCGCCTGATCCCATTCTTAGCAGTAGTTCCCACAAGACCAAGCTACACAGTTGTAACATATATGTGAAGTACATAGGTCTGATGCCTGCAGGCTCCCTGGTTGTTAATTCAGTCTCTGTTAATTGATTAGTTGATTCTGTGGGTTTTCTTATGATGTCCTTGACCCCTCTAGCTTCTACAATTTTTCTTCCCCCTCCTCCTCAGGATTGCCAACCCCCATCTCTGCCTAATGTTTGCCTGGGAGTCTCTGCATCTGATGCCATAAGTTGCCGGATGAAACCTCTCTCATGACTACTGGTCAAGCCACCAATCTATGAGTATAGCAGAATATCAACAGAAATTGTTTCACTGACTTTTTTTTTATGCCAGCCATGTTTGGTCTATCCTTCGTCTCTGGACCATTCAGCCTCTGGGTCCTGGTGCCCCAGGCAGTGTCAGGGATGAGTACCCTCTCATGGCATGGGTTTCAAGCTGAACCAATCATTGGTCAGCCACTTCTACAATTTCTGTACCACCTTTAACACAGCACATCTTGTAGGTGGGACAAATTGTAGATCAAAGGTTATTGGCTGGCTTGGTATCACAATCCATCCACTGGAAGTGTTGCCTGGTTACAGAAAATGGAGAGTTCAGGCTCTGAATTGTGGAGTTTCTCAGGGGTGAGCTAGAAACCTAGTGCAATTGGAACGCCTAGAAGTCTATGAGGATGACCCTAAGGAATTCTCCTAGTAGTGGTGGATATGGAGCTAATAAAATAACCTGTTAACATAGCTCTTTTTCCTGTTATGAAACCTTGGAGAAGTCAAGGTTCTACCAAGGAAATGAGGAGATTTAATGTGAGCTTCTTTGTCACTGATAAAAGTGTATGTTCCCAGTTAAATCTTGTTTATTCATTTAGCTCTTTATCTTTTGGGGGTTTTTGGTCCCTTTGATTTTTTCTTTTCTTTTCTTTTTTTTTTTTTGGTTTGTTTGAGATAAGGTCTCCTCTACAATCCACATTGGTCTAGAATGGCTAGAATGGCCTGTGTAGTCCAGGCTAGCCTTAAACTCACAGAAATCTTCAAGTTTATATCCTCCTAGGTGCTAGGATTACATACATGGCCACCATGGCTAGCCTGGGCTAGACAGATCATTTTTTCAGAGCATTTTGTCTTGGGAGATCATGTGATTGTCTTGTTGTGGATCAGTCAGAACTTTAACTTATCTCTTGCCCAAGTCTGTGGCTTCCTATCACTCCTCCCCAGGCCCCCCAACCTTGTTTAATATTTTTAGTATCTAATGAAATCCTCTTTCCCTTGGGCTTCTAAGACTGCCCCATCTTTGCCTCCCTTTTGACAATGTGCTGGCAATTTCCAGGGTCCGTTCTGGGTACTTCCCCCTGGTTTTCTTTGTTTTGTTTTAACAAGCTCATCTGGTGTGTAACTTCAGCTGTGTCTTCTGCAGTAACCAGTCCCAAACTCATAACTGCATGTTAGGCTTCTGTGCTTGTCTTTCCTATCCAGCATCTCAGAAGTCATTTTTAGGAGACCCCAGTGGCCTCTGGACAGACTGTGGCTCACCCACTGCCATTAGTCTTGCACTCTGATAGGATCGTGGTGTGGTCTGAAACTTTGCCAGGCTTTTAGCCCTAGGAATAGCAAACATTTTCTCTTACCTTATAGCAACCACTTCTCTTCAGGTGGTCAGGATGAGGTTGGATGAATGTGCAGAAAGGTTTGTATGGAACCCAAGATTTGCATTTTTTCCACTTAGTTCTCTGCTGCAAAGTGGAGGTTACTGGAGATTTTTTCTTATTGCAAAGAATTGCAACAGGTTTAAAGAGGGGGAAGTCAGACAAGGCATTTAGAAGGCTCAAAACCAGGAGAACCAGATTCCATTTATAATAAATAGAAATCTTATTGTTTTAATTATGTGACTACGAGTGTAGCTGTATGTAGAAACATGAACATGAGAACAGGTCCTCATAGTGGCCAGAGGCTTCTGACCCACCCAGAGCTGGAGTTTCAGGCTGCTGTGAGCTGCCCAGCTTAGGTGCAGGGATCTGAATTCAGGCCTTCTACAAGAGCAGAAGAAGCTCTTAACACAGAAACATCTCTCCAGCCCTGAAATCTCGTTTTTTCATCTTCTGTGATTATTTTCTTTTCCACTTAATTTTTAGTGAAATGAATTAATGCATACTATGAGTAAATAGAGAGAAGGATTCCCTTAAATACTCATTCCAGAATATTAAAGTGAAGGTCAAAATAATGCTTCCTTATTTGCTGCAGCAATGATTGACTGGCAGAAACAGAATGAGGACATAAACATAGCCATAACCGAGTTCAACCCCTCATCCAAAATATGGAACTATGGTGTCTTCCACTTGGAGCTGATGCCTCTGACTTTATGCCCCTTTCTCCCATCACTTGACACTCTCTTTATTGACGTCCCACAAATACAGTCTCTCAGGATCTTGTCTTTAAGACTACTGAATATTTTCTGAGACTGTTCAGGAAGGTTATTTGGTGTTCTCAGCACATCTCCCTATATCTCCAAACATTTTGTTTGCCCAGTGAGGTCCTGTTTATGCTTCTTGGCCCAGTGCATCAGTTCATAGCAGGCTTTTACTCTTCAGACATCTCAGCTTTGATGGGTACATGTCAGCTCTATTAATGACCACATGTGCTTTTGATTCACCACAAGGCTCAACATGGTCACAACTCTGCTCACAGCTTCATTTTCCTGAGCTAAAAGCAGTGTTTACCTGTTCGTTTCCTTATTCCACAGTTCAAATGATCAATACAACTCTAGACTTTATTTTGTAGTGAATTAATTTGAATTATTTGCTTCCTCATTTCCATCCTGTCCTGGTGACTTTTCATCTGCTTTTTAGATGCATGGACTCTGTTGCATTCCCCACCTTCTTTATGCCATGGAACTTATCTGATAGCCAAATATAGTGATGTCACTTCCCTATTTTATATCCTTTTATGGCTCTGTCACCCTCAGAGTAGGATCTCCTTAATATTATGGTTAAAGCCTTTCTCACTAGCCTCAGACAACAAAAGCATGAACTTTTGTCCTGTTTCCTAGTGGCTGCTGTGTGTAACCCACATGCCTGACTGGCCTCTCCTTGACTTTGCATCTACTGTCTCCATAGTCTCAAATATTTCAGGCTCTGGAGTAGGGTGTTCCCAGGGTACCTCTTGATATTTCACTTATGTGTTTCGTATTTTATAAACTATGTAATTGTTTGCATGTATCTCTCCTTTTTTTTTAATCCTCTAGAAGCATTTATTTTTCTTCTTTGTGTGTACTGTTCCTAGCAGAGACTCTGGTTCAGACATAGTCTCTTGAACCAATGGGACATTAGACATGTATAGTCCTTTTAGAACGCTCTGTTTCCTCACTTTCTTCCCATTCCATTTCCACTTCAATCATGCATCCATTGGCTTTTAAAGCAGAGCTGGTGATAGCATTTTCCTTCGCACACACATCCCCATGTCTACAGAAGACCACCCAAGCTGCTTAGCATAGAGTTGCAGCTGCCCTCTGACAATCCTGTTTTGACCATTTCACACCCACATCTACCTACTTGCTTATGCCAATGTGTCTATCTTAATAGCTTCCGCCTCCCCTGCCTGTAGAGCAGCGGGCACACCCACACCCACACCCAAAGGCTGTTCTCAGCACTTATCTGGGCACTATCTGTGCATGTGCAAACTTTTTTTTTCTTTCTCTCCTTGGACCAATCAAAAGTTCCATCTCTCTGCTGGGAATCTGATTTTATCTTCGCACTTTGAACTTGGGGTTTTTACTCTATCTCCTTGGCACTGGTACCTTGCTTTAGAGCTCTCATTAAATGACTTTTGAGGAGACTTCTTATCATTCCTCAACCCTAACCCTAACCCTAACCCTAACCCTTATCATTCATTGTCTGTGATAATGAATCCTGCTTTTGCTCTGGGCTCGTGGTAAGAAATGAAGATTACATCCTGACAAATAAAATGTGAGTGAAAATAAAGCCCAGGACACCGGGTTTTAGGTCTCTGTTATAGCAGATGTGTCTCTATACGACTTCAATTGAAATACATCCATCAATGATGGCAGCCTGGAGCTCTGGGGAGCTCACTGAATCAAGAACAGCCACCTGGGAACCATCTGGAAAAGGAACTAAGCCCTCCAAGGATAGTTAACTGTCCACTGACATGAGCAGTATGTGGAGTCTCAAGGTCACAGATCAGACTGTGGATTTTTTTTAATTTTTAATTTTTTTTATTATGAATAAAGTCACATTTTCTATCCGTGTATATCCTTATGAAAGGTCCCTTCCCCCTCCCACTCCTTCCAGTCACTCTATCTTCTCTACATCTCCCCATCTCCTCCCCAGCATAGGCAGGAGGTCCCAAGGTGCCAATATTGCTAAGTTCAGCATCTACTCCTGGCAGATCCAGTTTCCTCCCTCCACCATCAAGACTGAGTCAAGTGTTCTTCTAGAGGGAGTAGCATCCAAGGTGTCAGTCCAAGGTGTTTCAGATCCCAAGCTGTTCAGTGGTTGCGGTTTGCACCTTGCACATGCTTTACTTTTTGCTTTTTTTTGTTTAGAGTCCAATATGATTGAGTACATCCCCTGCTTATCTTTCTGGGTTTGGGACACCTCACTCAGGAGATATTATCCAAATCCATCCATTTGCGTGCAAATTTTAGGATATCATTTTTTCTTACTGCTGAGTAGTACTCCATTGTGTAGATGTACCACAGCTGGTTAATCCATTCTTCAGTTGAGGGGCATCTAGGTTGTTTCCATGTTCTTGCTATTATGAATAATGCTGCTATGAACATAGTCGAGCTAATGCCTTTGGAGTGCAAATGTGTGTCTTCAGGGTATATGCCCAAAAGTGGTATTGCTGGATCCTTGGAGGGATTGATTCCCAGTTTTCTGACAAACCACCATACTGCATTCTAGAGTGGCTGAACAAGCTTACACTCCCACCAACAATGGAAGAATGTTCCCCTTGCTCTGCAACCTCTCCATCATAGGCTGTCATCTATGCCTTTTATCTTAGCCAATCTGACAGGTGGAAGTTGGTATCTCAAAGTTGTTTTGATTGCATTTCTCTGATGGCTAAAGATGTTGAGCACTTTTTCAAGTGCTTTTCAGCCATTCGCAATTTTTCAGCTGAGAACTCCCTTTTTAGTCTGAACCCCATTTTTTGATTGTGTTATTCAAGGTTTTGGGCTCTAGATTCTTGAATTCTTTATATATTTTAGAGATCAATCCTCTATCACTTGTAGGGTTGGTAAACATCTTTTCCCATTCTGTATGCTGTCGTTATGTCCTATTGACAGTGTCTTTGGCTTTACAGAAGCTTCTCAGTTTCAGGAGGTGCCACCTATTGATTGTTTTTCTTAGTGTCTGTGCCACTGGTGTTATATTCAGAAAGTGGTCACCTGTGCCAATTTGTTGGAGGGTATTTCCCACTTTCTTTTCTATCAAGTTCAGATTGGCTGGGTTAATGTTGAGGTCTTTGATCCACTTGGATTTGAGTTTTGTGCAGGGTGACAGGCTTGGATCTATTTGCATTTTCCTACACATTACCATCCAGCTATGCCAACACCATTTGTTAAATATACTATTTTTTTTCCATTGAATATTTTGGGCCTCTTTGTCGAAGATCAGGTGTTCATGGTTTTTGGGTTAATGCCTGGATTCTAAATTTGATTCCATTGATCCACAAGTCTGTTTTTATACTGCTACCAGGCTGTTTTTATTACTGTAGCTCTATAGTATAACTTGAAATCGGGGATGGTGATGCCTCCTGAGGTTCTTTTGTTGAGCAAAATTGTTTTGGCAATCCTGGCTTTCCTTTTATTCCAAATGAAGTCAAGTATTGTTCTTTCAAGGTCCGTAAAATATTGTGTGGGGATTTTGATGGGCAGTACATTGAATCTGTAGATTGCTTTTGGTAGAATTGCCATTTTTACTATGTTGATCCTACCTATCCAGGAACATGGAAGAGCTTTCCATTTTCTGATATCCTCTTCAATTTCTTTCTTCAATGATTTAAAATTTTGGTCCAATAGATCTGTTACTTCTTTTTTTTTTTTTTTCTTTTTTTTTCTTT
>PVIH01026004.1:0-19487 GCA_004025045.1 Sigmodon hispidus | reverse complement strand
AGTATGGTAATTACTTTTCACTTCACAGTCATCTTCGAAAGCAAAAAAAGGACACATAGTGGAGACAAACTTTAAGAATGTAATCAATGTGGCACAGTCTTTGTGTAGCACAGTGATATTCAAAAGAATAGATGAATAAACTCTGGAAAGAAACCATGTCTGTTATGAGTGTGTTAGAGCCTTTGCAAGTCAAAGCAGTCTTCAAATTCATAAAAGAATGCATACTAGAAAAAAAACTTATGTATATAATCAGTGTGGTTATGCCATTTCACAACAGAGTAATCTTCAAATATATAAAAAAATATATTAGAGATTAACCCTATAAGTGTAGTCAGTGTGATAAAACCTTTGCATATCAAAGTAATCTTCAAAGGCATAAAAGAACACACAAATGGGAAAAATCTTATGAATATAATAACTGTGGTAAAGCCTTTGATTTAAAAGTATACAAGAACTTGAAAAGTATAAGAAGTATAAAAGAACACATTTTGGAATGAAACATTCTAAATCTTTGGTAAATTGTTCCAAAAATAATGTCATATTCAAAAGCGTATGAGTACTCATACTGGAGAAATCCCGATGAATGTATTTAGCATGGTAAAGTATTTGCATGTCAAAGCAGTCATCAAAGGCAAACAACACATTCAAGGAAGGAACCATATTAATATAATCAGTGTGGTGAAACTTTTACTTATCTCTGTAATATTAAGATGAGAATTCACAGGGAGAAACTTTATGAATATAATCAGTGTGTCAAAGATGTCATATGCTTCAAATGTTTTATTATTATATAAACCATAATCTAACATTGATATAAAACAAGTAGAGAAATAATGGTAAAGTTTTGCACTTTATCCATGATTAAATTTTACTTTGTCCAATATATATTTTAGAGATTCTGTATCTTACAATATTCTTGGAGTATAGAAAACATTTCCAGTGTGATTTATTATAATGTCTTTATTGTGATATATAAACAACAGTTTTTTTCTTTAAAAATTAAACATGCCAATTAATTTTTCAAGCATTAAAATTATCATATTTATTTTGTTTACAACAGCAATATTATGAAACATAAATTTATAAAACTGTGTGTGTAGGATAAATGAAACATACAAAGATACATATACTGAATTTTTTTACATAAATATACTCTTGGATTTACTCTTTAAGAAGCAGATTTTCTAATTCTATATATACGTGGCACAAATGGAAATTATGCTCTAATTCTAGTATTTCAGAAGGTTCTAATAAACAGTTTTGGATTCTGGAAAACAAACAGTACTAAGAAAATAATATTTGATATTTTAAGTCCAATTAATAATACAATAATTAATAAATTAAAAAGATTTTTTATAATATATCTCATATAATGCCTACTTTTGGCTATTCTTTCCTGCATTCTCTTCCTTCTCTTCCTTTTTCCATCTATAATTATATACAATATTTTTCCACTCCCTTCACTAATCTGCTAAGCACCTAACCTCTATTTTTCTATGGATTGTATTTAGGTATCATTAATTTAACAGCTAATATATATGAAAATATATACCTTTCCCAATTTTGACACCTTATAATATCTAGTGCGGGAATCTGTGTCAGCTCCAGTCTTCTTAAACACAAATACTCTGTGATGATTACTAGACAAGGCATTGAAGCTAATTGTTTGGGCTATCTTGTCTTCAGTTTCCTGCCATCCAAGCAGTGTAGGACATGGATCCCAACAGAAGGCTCATCTATTAAAGGCTAGGTTAAAACCAAACCAATACCAGAAGTATTTCTTCTACAAGTAAAGATAAAATGATGAAGATAAAGTTAAAATTCCTTTGGTGAATTTAATGAAGAAATTTGTTGGGAATTATTTAACAAAATTTTAAATTAGAGAAGTGATTGCTAGTAAGAAAAAGCTTATCACTTTCAATCTTAATGCATTAATATTAAATGTATAAAATATAATATTTATATGATGGTTTATAAAATACATGTAAAATATTAACTTTGAAATGTAAATATGTATTGTAAAAGAATATCTCCATATAATAAAATATAATACCTTCATTGTAAAATTTCTTTTACTACTTACGTGTTGAATTCAACAAGTAGGAATTTTCAATGAGCACAAAACAAGACTTTGTTTTACAAGTACAGAAATTTCTATATTCCCTAAATTAGTAATTTACTATTAAATATTAACTATATTTTGGATTCACAAATTTATGTGTTATCTATAAAGAAATTTTCTTTATTTCATCCACCCCCCATATTTATTATGAATAATGTAACATTTTATCAATGTTTATTCTTTATTCAAGGTCCCTTCCACCTCACACTCTCTCAGGGCACTCTCTATTCTCTACATCACCACATCTCCTCTCCAGGTAGGGCAGGACATCCTAAGGTCCCAATATTGGTCAGTTTAGCCTCCATTCCTGGCAAAATCACTTTTGTCCTCTCAATATCAAGACTGAGTCTGGTATTGCACTAGGAGAGTTGAATCCAAGTTGTCAGTTCAAGGTGTTTTCTATCCCGAGCTGTTCAGTGGCTGTGGTTTGCATTGTACATGCTTTGCTTTTTGCTTTTAGTTTAGAGTCCACTACTGAGAGAGTGCATTCCCTGCTTATATTTCTGAGTTTGTGATACCTTGCTCAGGAGGATAATGTCCAAATCCATCCATTTGCCTGCAAATTTTATTATATCATTTTTTTCTTACTTCTGAGTAGTACTCCTCTGTGTAGGTGTGTAGCTTGTGAATCTATTATTCAGTTGAGTGGTATTTAGGTTATTTTCAGGTTCTTGCTATTATGCATAATGCTGCTATAAACATAGATGAGCTAATGTCTTTGCATTGTGAATATGTGTCTTTAGGATATACAACCAGAGAGGTATTGTTGGATCCTGGGGAGATGGATTCCGATTTTTCTGAGAAACATCCATAGTGTATTCTGGAGTGACTGTATAAGCTTACACTCCTATCAACAATGGAGGGGTGTTCCCTAAATCCACAACCTATCCAGCATAGGCTGTCACCTATGTCTTTTATATTAGACCATCTGACAGTTGTCAGGTGGTATCTCAAACTTGTTTGGATTTGCATTTCTCTGATGGCTAAAGATGATGAGCACTTTTTTAGGTTCCTTTAGGCCATTCATATTTTTTCTGCTGAGAATTCCCTCATTAGGTCTGAATGCCATTTTTTGATTGGATTATTCAAAGGTTTGTGCTCTAGATTCTTGAGTTCTTTATGAACTTTAGAGATCTGTCCTCTAACAATTGCATTGTTGGTGAAAATTTTTCCCATTCTGTAGGCTGTTGTTTTTTCTTATTGACATTATTTGTGGCTTTACAGAAGCTTCTCAGTTTCAGGAGTTCTCCTTAATGATTGCTTATCTTATTTCTTGTTCCACTGGTGTTATGTTTAGGAAAGTGATCACCTGTTGCAATTTATAAAAGGGTATTTACCACTTTCTTTTATACCAAGTTCAGAGTGTCTGAGATTATTTTGGGGGTCTTTGATCCACTTAGATTTGAGTTTTGTGCCAGGTGACAGGCTTGGATCCATTTTCTTTTTCTGCAAACAACAAACAAGCTATGCATTCACCATTTGTTAAAGATACTATTTTTTCCATTGAATATTTTGGGCCTCTTTGTAAAAGATCAGGTGTTCATGTTTTGCTTTTTGCTTTGTTTAGAGTCCTGGATTCTCAATATGATTCCATTGATTCACAAGTTTGTTTTTATACCAGTTCCATTCTGTTCTTATTACTCTAGATTTTTGAATAACTTGAAGTCAGAGATGATGATGCCCCAGAGGCTTTATTGCTGGGCAAAATTGTTTTGGCAGTCGTAGGTTTCCTTTTTATTCCTACTGAAATTGAGTATTGTTCTTTTGAGTTACATAATATGTTTTATTGAAATTTTTTTGGGCAGTGCATTTAATCTGTACATTGCTTTTGGTAGAATTGCCATTTTTTACTATGTTGATTCTACTCATCCAGAAACATGGGAGAGCTTTCCATTTTCTAATATCCTCTTCAATATCTTTCTTTCATGACTTAAAATTTTTATCAAATACATCTGTTACTTCTGTTTTTTTTGAGTTAATTTTATATCCTGCTACATTGTTGAAGGTGTTTATCAGCTGTAGAAGTTCTCTGGTAGAATTTTGTGGTTCACATATGTATACAATCATGTGAAGTATGGTAAGTATTACATATATATTGTAAAAGAATGTCCCCTTGGTATTTTATATTTTTTGCTGATTTATGGATCACAGAATGGAGACAAATGTACATAGAATTGTTATTTACATTTTAATATTCTCCAGTTAAAAATGTCCCTTGATCAAGAGCATATATAACTTATTATTTTATGTCTAAAATGAAAAAGAATATTACATAGTTGAAGATACACCTACCTTGTAGACACAATGTTTACCAAGCACACATAAGGTTCTAGGTTTGATTTTCTAGTCCTGAGAGGAAAGGAGGAGTGTTTAAGAGCCCCGTGTATTTTACACAGGGATGTTAAAAACAGATGGTTTGTGATAATAATTGGTGAGATGTTTAAGATCGCTTATTTCTAATAGGTATGAAAGTAGACTTAGGAGTAGATTTATTTCTAAAAAGGTACTATCAGCATCTCTTTAATCCAATTGAGTGGGGTGTCACAGAAAGAGGTTAAGTTTAAAAATCAACACAAAAGTAAAAAGAAAACCTTCTCAAGATAATTATCTTTAGAAAGGGCTGTATTAAAATAAAATAGTGATCCAACCTGCCAAAAAAGTTGGAATCCTTGGAGATGCTGATAATTTTCTTGAGAAATTAAGGAAGCACTTCCTACCTGATCTTCTTCATATGCAAATATGGGTCAGAATTTTTTCTCTTTTTTTTAGTTTTAATGTCTCAGAAATTTATACTCAACTATCAAAATCAAAATGATAGGGAATAAATATAATCCAGGAAATACATTCAAAATTTCTTACGTAGAAATATGCAAAACAAATCAAAATTAACAAAAAAAAATCTTAGCTATAATGTGGTATAATATTCAATTTACATTCAAACTTACAAATCAAATAGCAGTAGCATATGTATATCAAATATTCAAAAACACTTGTTTCTTTAGGACCACAATGAAAACATCGTATATTGAGATGAGTTATATTTAATTTAAAACCTGGTAATACAGTACTCCATATTTGAAAATACACTTTAAAGATCTCTTTTTCCCATCTAGCTCATTCTTAAATATTTTTTTTGGGGGGGGTATTTTCTTTTTATTTTGTATTTATTAAGAAAAACAGTAAATTGAATTTAAAATGCTGATAAGTTAACAATAACTATAAACAAAATGAAAATCATAAGCATGATTTAACAAGAGTGATCATGCAAATAATTTGTTACACATAAAATTACTTTGTGTTCAGCTTTCCCTCTGGATTTTTTTTTCTATCCCTGTCTATCCCTATTCCAGGTCCCTTAACCCTCCCACCACATCAGGCCATTTTTCCTTCTCCACAAATCCGCATCCCATCCATGGGCAGGCTGCAGACAGTCCCATGGACCCACTGATCCAATAATGCTTAGTTCAGACTCTACTTCTGGCAAATCCAGCATTGTCCCCCCTCCCTCAAGAGTTAGTCAGGTGTTCCTATAGGTGGAATGGGATCCGAAGGATCTGTCCAGGGTGTTTCTCATCAAAGCTGTTTAGTGGTTTCGGTTTACATGTTGGGCATGCTTGTCTTTTTTATTGTTAGTTTGTTAAGAAACCACTAATGAGTGAGTACATCCCGTGCTTACCTTTTTGAGTTTGTGATACCTGGCTCAGGAGGATATTCTCAAAATCCATCCATTTGCCTGCAAATTATAGGATATCATTTTTTCTTACATTTGAGTAGTATTCCATTGTGTAGATGTACTACAGTTTGTTAATTTTTCCATTCTTTAGTTTAAGGACATCTAGGTTGTTTCCAGGTTCTACCTATTACAAATAATGCTGCTATGAACATATTTATGCTAATACCTTTGGAGTGTGACATTGCATCTTTAGGGTATACATCCAGAAGTGGTATTGCTGGGTCTCTGAGGAAATTGATTTTCTTTTATTCTTTTTTTTTCCTTATTTATTTTGTATTTATCAAAAAAAAAAAAACACAGTAAAAAGAATTTAAAGTGTGGAAGAGTTAACAATAACTATACAGAGAATAAGAATCATAAGCATGGCTTATCAAGGTTGAAATACAAATAAGATTGCTACACATATATTTTCTTTGTGTTCATCTTTCCCTCTGAATTTTTTTTCCATTCCTGTATATCCTTATTCAAGGTCTCCTCCCCCTCCCAACACATCTGGTCATTTTTCTTCTCTGCAACTCCCCATCCCCTCCCTGGGCAGGGAGCAGACAGTCCTATGGTCCCACTGACTCAATAATGCTTAGATCAGTCTCCACTTCTGGCCAAATCCAGTTCACTACAACCTAGAACTTAATGGAGATTGATTTTCAGTCTTCTGAGAAACCACTGTACTGCCTTCCAAAGTGGCTGAACAAGCTTACACTCCAGCCAACAATGGAGGAGTGTTCTCCTTGATCTGCATACTCTCCAACATAGACTGTCATCTCTGCCTTTTATCTTAGCCAATCTAATAGCTGTTAGGTTGTGTCTCAAAGTTGTTTTGATTTGCATTTCTCTGTTGGCTAAAGATGTTGAGCACTTTTTCAGGTTCCTTTCAGCCATTTGTAATTCCTCTGCTGAGAATTCCATTTTTATATCTGGACCCCATTTTTTGATTGGGTTATTCAAGGTTTTGGGCTCTAGATTATTGAGCTCTTTATATATCTTAGAGATCAGTCCTCTATCACTTGTAGGGTTGGTGAAAATCTTTTCCCATTCTGTAGACTGTCGAATTGTCCTATTGACAATGTCCTTGGCTTTATAGAAGCTTCTTAGATTCAGGAGATCCCACTTATTGATTGTTGATCTTAGTGTCTGTGCCACTCCTGTTGTATTTAGAAAGTGGTCTCCCATGCTAACTTCAGAAGTGCATTTCCCACTTTCTTTTCTATCAAGTTCAAAGTGGTGGGGTTTATGTTGAGGTCTTTGATCCACTTGGATTTAAGTTTTGTGCAGAGTGACAGGCTCGGGTCTGTTTGCATTTTTCTACACACTTCCATCCATCTATGCCAGCACCATTTGTTAAATATACTATCTTTTTTCCATTGAATGTTTTGGGCCTCTGTCAAAAATCAGGTGTTCATAGGTTTTTGGGTTAATGTCTGGATCCTCAATTCTTTTCCATTGACCCAAAATTCTGTTTTTATGCCAGTACCAGGTTGCTTTTATTACTGTAACTTGTAGCAGAAAATCAGAATCCACACAGATGGATTGAGGCCAGGAAGTGTGGAGACAGAGTAGATTGCAGTCAATGAGAATGAGCTTAGGAAGTAGATCACCCAGGGAGAGGATGGGAGAAAGGATGCTGGCATTCTCATGCACCGGGCCAGGACCTCTTGTAAGGGTTCTGGATTGGTGGCATGTTTCCTGTCTAGTGGTGTGGTTTTCAGACATGTGATGTGTGGGACAGGAGGTTTCATTTAGAAACACTCCGGCACACTAGAACCTTACCCCTTCATCTTTTCTTAAAATCTTCTGTGTTTTGTAAGTGATTCTCCCAAATAGACATCATTTAAAACATATCTCATGGTGGGTTGATACCGTGATAATTGGAAACTGAATGCAGGGCTAATTCCATGAACCTGCTGTGTCCCACACCCATGGACGCACCTAGCCAGTCTAAGTGATCAGTTTGGTTTTGGATCTGCGCATGGATCTCCTGAGCACAGCCAAGAGCATCCTGAGAGACGGATTGAACCGATTGCAGTGAGATGCACTGGTAGGATTTTTTGGAGGAGACAAAGGAGAGCTGGAGATTTCTTTACAGCACCTCTGCTGTGGCACAAATGCAAGTCCTCATTACATCTGAGTAAGGCAATTTTTTTTTCTTCTACAATGTCTGACCAGATAAATGTTCAGAATTTTACTCACTTTTTCACAATGGTGATAGAGGATTATTTTCAGGATTATGCATTTGGAGGGTATCTCAGCCCAGGAGTTCTTTTGTTTTTTTGTGTGACAATATAATTAATACCTACCTATTTTAAAGGATCTCAACATAGAGCATGTGAGGCTAAGATGTCTGGTATGGATCGACATATTAACACAATCCAGAAACTCATTTCTTCCATAGAAGAGAGGTCTACATTGATCAGAGAGGAATGCAGAACTCATATTGATGAAAATTTTAGAAAATTGGTTAAAAAGCTAAAAAATGGATAAAAATTTCAGGATAATGAATGAAAACTCTAGGAAATTTGAACAGATGATAGTAGAACAGGTAGATGTGGAGACTGAGAGGATTTTCCACTCTATGAAATTGTTGGAGGGGTCATTTATAGAGAACTTTAAAACACTGGAAAAGACCATTACCACTAGTTTGCAAGATCATGAGGCTCACTTGGAGATTTTAGAAAAGGATTTTGAGGCAACACCTGCTCAAGACAATCTGGAGCCCCCTCTTAAAGGGTGCTATCCAGGGAAGGTTCTTTACCTAGAGTGGTTATGATTAGGGGACTACCCCCAACCCTCCAACTCTATTCCCAGTTGTGGCAGAGACCAAAAAACCACAATCATGTGGAAGGGCTTCTGACAATGTGGGATACAATTATGAACCTATACTCATGAAGGATCTAAAAACAATAAAGGAAGTCATAGTGACCTATGGTGTACAATCATCTTTTCTGAAACAATTCTTAAACTCGTGGTCAGCACAGAATCGAGTAATTCCTAATGACTGCAAGAATTTAGTGACCACAGTGTTGAATGATGACCAAAGCTTCCAGTAGTGGAATTGGTTTAGAGAAGAGGACAAAGCCTTGGTATCTCGAGATCAAACTGGGAATATTACCATCTCCAAGGACCAAATCCTTGGGGAAGGCCAGTTTGCTTATATATCCGTTCATATTACTTATAATGACTAGGTTCTGTTGCTGTGCCATACTGCTGCTTTAAATGCTTGGGAAAAGGTTTTGGACCCAGGACAGAGAATTGAGTCAAATACTCAGATTAAACAAGGTCTGAAGGAGCCTTATGCAGACTTTTTACAGAGGTTGACTCACACTGTAAATAGAGCAGTGTCAGATTCAGAAGATCGGATACAATTGATACTCTCTTTGGCCTTTGATAATGCTAATATGACATGTAAAAAATTGATCATGCCATTAAAGATCAGGGGTGTACCCATAGAAGAATGGATTCAATTTGCACTTAATGCTGAATATCTACACTCTCATGAAGAGAATTTGGATAGGTCAAGCCATTGCTAATGTTAAAATGAGAAATCAAGATATTATTTGCTTCAATTATGGTAAACCAGGCCATATAAAGAGAAATTGTAGACAAAGCATACATGGGCACTTTTCCAATCCCAGGAGTGACTTAAACAGAAGGCCATTACATCCTGGACTATGTAGGAGATGTAACAAAGGCAGACATTGGACAAATGAATGTAGATCTATAAGAGACAAAGATGGCAAGCTTTTAACATCGGAGACATAACTTGGGGTTTCCACCAGGAGGCCCCCAAGAATCAGACCTCCAAGCCAAAAAGGGTTCAGTCATATCCAATCACAGTGGAAGACCAGTGTCCACAGGACGAGTAACAAATTCCAAGTCTGAAAAAGTAGACCATGTAACCATAGACAATAGATTGCCCTTACAAGAGAAGTTGATGGTATCCAGTAAACCAATAAAACATATAATTTGGCACACCTCCATAAATGAACAAAGACCAAAAATGACAATAAGAATAGACAATATTTTTATGCAGGGCTTAGTCATCACAGGAGATGATGTTTTGATCATAACTCATCTGGCCTGGCACCCCAGGTGGCCTCTGAAGGAGGTGGATGTTCAATTTTTAGGTATTGGGACATTGTCTCAGGTAAAACAGAGTGTGAGATGGCTAGAATGCATAGGACCAGAAGAACAGAGAGGAAGATTGAAGTCATACATGGCCAACATAGCAGTGAACTTATGGGGTCGTGATCTCCTACAACAATGGAACATTCAAATTAAGATTCCTCCAGGCCTAAATACTAGCCAAAGATCTAATCATGGCCTTGAAAGTAATACCTAAAGAGGCTCCAAAAAACAGCCATCAGTCATTCAGGTTCCACTGCAACACAGTCTAAAAGCTGCAAGCACCCCAAAGACACTAACAGCTCTGCCTTTGAAATGGTAGACAGACAAACCTATTTGGGTCCAACAATGGCCATTGACAAAGGAGAAATTGCTAGCCCTATAACAATTGGTGCAGGAGCAGTTACAAGCTCAACATATTGAAGAATCAACGAGCCCATGGAATTTGCCTGTATTTGTGGTCAAGAAGAAGTCTGGAAAATGGAGAATGGTGATGGATTTAAGAGCAATTAATAAGGTGATTCAGCCCATGAGCACCCTACAATCTGGTATACCTTTGCCTTATTTGCTACCTAAAGGATGGCCTGTAATAGTTATTGATCTGAAGGACTATTTTTTTACAATACCTCTACAAGAGCAAGACAAGGAGAAGTTTGCTTTCACTATACCTACTCTTAATATTGCATACCCGGTAAAAAGGTACCAATGGAGGGTCCTTCCACAAAGGATGTTGAATAGCCCCACTCTATGCCAATATTTTGTCTGACAGCTATTAGAAATGTTATGCAAACAATTCCCACAATCTATCATTTACCATTATATGGATGATATATTGTTAGCGGACCCAGACTTAAACACCTTAGAAAGACTGTTTCAAGAATTGAAGAAGGTGTTGCCTGATTGGGGGACTTCACATTGCCCCTGAAAAGATACAAAAAGGGGATTCTATCAATTATTTGGCACATAAAATAGGCTTGCAAACAAATAGACCTCAGAAGGTACAACTTAAAAGGGACAGATTGAGGACACTTAATGATTTCCCGAAGCTATTGGTGGATATCGCCCAAATACATCTGGTAATTGGTATTAAAAACTGTAAACTGGTTCATTTGTTCAAAACTTTAGATGGAAATAAGGATCTGAGTAGTCCCAGGAAATTCTCTGCTGATGCTGAGAAAGAATTAGCATTGGTGGAAAAGAGATTACAAGAAGCACATGTTAACCGTATAGACCCAGACCGCAACTGCATCGTGGTTATTTTGTCTTCTGAATATTTCCCTACAGGAGTCATAATGCAAAGAGAAAATAGTATATTAGAATGGATATTTCTGCCACATAGACCAAATAAAAAACTGAAAATATACATTGAAAAGATTTCAGATCTGATCTTCAAAGGAAAATTCAGGCTTTTGACAACTGACTGGAAAGGATTCAGCAGAAATTGTTGTACCTTTGAGCAATGAGGAAATTGATCAATTATGGGCAGCCAATGAACCTTGCCAAAAGGCCTGTAGTGGGTTTCCATGGGAGGTTAATAATAAATATTCCCGAAGCAAAATGATTCAATTTATAAAGAAAACTAATTGGATTTCCCCTATGTGGTACAGGATAAACCATTACTGGTGCTCCTACATTTTTTACTGATTCAAATAAAACAGGAAAGACTGGTTATAAATCAGAAAACTTCAGTAAGGTGACACAGAGTCTTTGTGATTCTGTTCAGAAGGCAGAACTGTATTCCATTACTATGGTGTTATTGGATTTTCCTCAACCTCTTAACCTGATAACTGACTCTCATTATGGAGAAGGAGTTGTATTTCATATTGAAAGTGTTGAATTCATTCCTGATGATACAGAATTAACCTTTTTGTTTGTACAGCTATAGGATATCATCAGAAATAGAACACATCCTATGTATATAACACATATCAGGGCTCATTCAGGCCTTCCTGGCCCTTTAGCACAGGGTAATGATGAGATTGATCAGTTATCAATAGGAAATGTGGTAGAAGCCTCAGAGATTCACAAGCAGCATTATGTCAATAGCAAGGGATTAAAGAAGAGTTTTCCCATCACTTGGCATCAAGCCAAGGAAATTTTGCAAAAGTGTGATAAGTGTTCCCTCTACAATCAACCATCATTACCCACTGGGAATAATTTTAAGGATACAAGGAGTAATGAGATTTGGTAGATGGATGTGTTTCACTTCCTGGAATTTGGTAAGATGAAATATGTTTATCACACCATTGACACCTACTCTGCAATGCAGTGGGCTACCGCCCTGAGTTATGAAAATGCTAATGCAGTACTCACTCATTCTCTGGAAGCCATGGCCATATTGGGGATTCCTAACAAAATTAAGGCTGACAATGCTCCAGCATATGTTTCCCAGAAAATGAAGCAGATCATTGGATATTATGAGATAAAGCACCTTACTGGGATACCACACAATCCCACTGTGCAAGCAGTTGTGGAAAGATCCCATCATACCTTGAAAGAGATTCTTCATGAACAGAAAGGTCATATGAAAAAGTCTAGGGAGAGATTACATAGTGTTTTGTTGACATTAAACTTTCTTAATGCTGATGAGAAATGAACTTCAGGTGCAGAAAAACACTGGGTAATAGAAAGGACTTCTGAGTTGAATCAACCTGTTTATTTCAAGGATGTACTAACTTGAGAATGGAGGCCAGGGCATGTGCTTTGTTGGGGTAGGGGTGTTTCTTTTGTTTCCACAGGAAAAGAGAAAATATGGGTATCAAAAAGATTGATAAAGAACCAATTTGAAAAGGAGAACTCTTCGGAGGAAAAGGAGTAATGGCCCGTATGCCCATAAGACAACTGGATATGTGGTAAGGAACATTCATTTAATTGAGGGGGGCAGGGTCTTAATTTTATTTTGATAGAAGAATGGATGTGAACCTATTCACAAAGCTAAAATGATGCTGAATGCTAAGACTTTGAAACATTAACAGTACTACAGTGGATTACAAGGACACCTGACACTGACAGGCACTAAGGGTAATTTCTCTATTCTCACAACTGTACATCTATATCTAATGATTATGTATTTATATATATAAAGGATGTCCTGGTTTGGTAACAAAAACGGCTGGCTTTGGAGGTGGAGCAAGTGGCTTTCTCCCTCTCTAAAATCAAGTATATTGGTAATTAAAACATTAAAAACTCTGTCTCACATCAGAAAAGTCACATGAAGTGGGACAGAAAGTAGATGAAATATATAGGGACCAATCTTATCTCACATTTAATTTAAATTTTAAATCTTATTTCTTTTTGCATTTTTTACTCTCATACTCTAGAAATCTTTTCTGCACACAATACTTTCTGATGGTTCAATATCTTCAGTTGATAATATCCACTGGATCATTCACTATTAAAAACAATTTCTTCTAACTGCACTCTGCAAGGCATCCAGAAGGAAGATGGGGACCCACCAATTAAAAAAAAAAACCACCATTGAGACAGAGAAAGAAGGATCCTGCTGTATGTCACTCAGTGATCACTTTTGAGGCATAGACCAATCAGGACAGTCTTAAGATAGTTTCATATCATATCTTTAACAAATATTTCTGATGGACTTACTTAGTACAATGAGAATGGTTATATATGTTTATGGAATGGTTATATATGTTTATAGTTACTTAATGAGTACTTAATCATTGTTTTAGTTTTACAGGGCCTCACAGAGATACTGTCTCCCACAGGCCAGCATGAAGCAATTTAATAAGAGAACTCCATCCCTTTTCTGATGAGTTGGTCATTCAAGGGAGGGTCATAGTTGATTATCATTTTGATATGATGGTTATAAGTTAATCTTGGGTAGAGGATAGAATGATATTATAGATGAAGTAGAGAGAGAGAGAGAGAGAGAGAGAGAGAGAAAGAAAAGGGAACAGAAAGGAGATCATTATACTTGCAAACAACTATTAAACAAGGAATGAATGAAAAATGAATCACCATGGTATGAATGTTTGTATATTGATACAAATGGGAAGTTAGTCTATATACTTGATTGAGACAATATGTATATTGATACAAAGTTGAACATGGTACGAATGTTTCTATATTGACACAAATGGGAACTTAATCTATATGTCTTATTGGGATAATATATATTGATGCAGAGTTGAATGTATAATTGCCCTATTTTTCAAGTGTCTACCTCTGTCTAAAATATTTTGCACTTTGATGTTTATTAAGTACATTGTCATTTCCAGAATGCAGTCTACATCTAATTATTTATGATAGTCATAACATTGGTTGTAATATACACACAGGTTGTTTTATATAACTCTGTTTAGATATATTTTTATATATAATGATATATAGTTAGGATATTGTTATCATTTGATACAAAATGTGTATTTTGGTCAATAGTCATGGGATTGTTATACTTGAAATCATTATGGAGGAGCTGTACATTCATTTTGGAATGCCTATTTTTATAATATTAGCTTCAATTTCTTGGTTGATTGGGATTACAGATTTTGGTTACCCAGATTTGTCACCTGACAGGCAGAATACTCAGGCTTTTCAGATACATGTTAGAATATACCAAATAGATAGGTATCTTGAACCACTTTATAGACTGAGAGAATATGGCATTCAAGATTTTGTTATCTCGAATTTGGCCTTGAGAGACATGACAACTCCTGGCATCACTGTTCCTTTCTCAAGGTGGTATTGAGCATCACGGACATCTTGCAAAGTGACTCTCATGTTTGGGAAACATGGACTGAGGGGCAAAGGATGACTGCTGTCAGCATGCTCACTGTCCAATGTGGATGAGCAGGATGAAGTATAGAGACTGCCAAAGCCTGCTTAGACAGGATAAGACTGTCCTACCAAAAAAATACCCTGCTTCTACAGAGACTTATCAGACATCATAGGCCAGTAGCCACAAGGATGGATGCTCCTGTTGTACAGAGAAATGGTGGATGACTGTCCAGGTAGTTAACTCTTGTCTTCCCCTAAATTTTGAAAGCTACTTCATCATGCTTCCAACTTCAGGTATATATTTCGCTTCTCAGGTCTTGACGGTGTTGAAGACTGGATAGTTGAGGTTGTTATTACTTCTTATCTCAGCAAAGACACTCAGGTATTAGGTCTTTATTGTTCGAGATAAGCAGCTTTGAAGCAATCCCTGTGTATCTCCTCATATCAACATTGTAGACATTAAATTGCACCTTGTATTTGTTATCTGCTAGCAGTAGTTTGACCTCACTTATGTTAATACCTTTCTCTTCGCCTGACACCACCTTATGATTATCCCTATAGTATGTAGTTCATACCTAGTTTAGAACTTTCTTATTTAGACAAAAGGAGGAGGAGTCATGGAAAATCAGAATCTACACAGGTGGATTGATAGCCAGGGAATGCCTAGAAGGAGAGGGGCATGGTCAATGAGAATGAGCTTCAGAAGTAGAACACACAGGGAGAGTACTGGAGACAGGAAGATGGCATTCTCTTGCACAGTCCTGGGACCTCTTGCAAGGGTTCCAGTTTGGTGGTGCAGTTTTCTGATGTGTGGTGTGTGGGAGAGGAGATTTTGCTTAGAAATGCTCCAGTGCTCTCAACCTTACCGCTTCACCTTTTCTTAAAACCTTCTCTGTCTTGTAAGCAATTCTCCCAAATAAACATCATTTAAAACATATCTCATGGCAAGTCAATACCGTGACAGTAGCTCTATAATATAACTTGAAGTCAGGGATGGTGATACTTCATGTGGTTTTTTTGTTGAGTAATATTTTTTTGGCAATCCTGGCTTTTAGGTTATTCCAAATGAAATTGAGTATTTTTCTTTCAAGTTCCAAGAAATATTATGTGGGGATTTTGAAGGGCAGTGCATTGAATCTGTACATTACCTTTGGTAGAATTGCCATTTTACTATGTTGTTCCTACCTATCCAGGAACATGGGAGAGCTTTCCATTTTCTGATATCCTCTCAATTTCTTCCTTCAGTGATTTAAATTTTTGTAAAATAGATTTGTTACTTCTTTGATTATAGTTACTCCAAGTTATTTAATACTATTTGCAGCTATTATAAAGGGTAATTTTTCCCTAATTTCTTTTTCAGCTCAACTATCTTTAGTGTATAGAAGAGCTACTGATTTCTTTGAGTTAATCTTGTATCCTGCTACATTGCTGAAGGTGTTTATCAGCTGTAGCAGTTCCTTGGAAGAATTTTGTGGGTCACTTATGTATACAATCATATCATCTGCAAATAGAGATAGTTTCACTTCTTCTTTTCCAATTTCATCCTCTTAATCTCTTTTTGTTCCCATATTGCTTTACATAAATGTTTGAGACTATATTAAATAAATAATGGGAGAGAGGACATCCTTTTCTAGTTCCTGATTTTATTGGGACTGTTTTGAGTTTTCCTCTATTAAAATTGATACTGGTTGTTGGTTTCTTGTAAATCATCTTTATTATATTTAGGTATTCTCCCTGTTTTCCTGAACTCTCCAGGGCTTTAATCATAAAGGAGTGTTGGATTTTTATCATAGGTATTTTCAGCATCTAAGGATATGACCATATGGTTTTGATCCTTTAGTTTGTTTACATGATGGACAAAATTTACAGTTTTTCATATGTTAAACCACCCCTGCATTTCTGGGATGAAGCCTAATTGGTTGTGGTGGATGATATTTTTTATACATTGTTGTATAAGGTTTGCCAAAATTTTGTTGAGAATTTTTGCATCAATATTCATGAGGGAAATTGGACTGTAATTCTCCTTCTTTGTTTTGTCTTTGAGTGGCTTAGGTATTAGGGAAATTGTGGCATCATAAAAGGAATTTGGCAATAATCCTTCAGTTTCTACTGTGTGAAATAGTTTGAGGAGTAATGGTAATAATTCTTCTTTGAATGTCTGGTAGAATTTGACACTGAAATCATTTGGACCAGGGTTTTTATTTTTTGGGAGGTTTTTAATGACAGCTTCAATTTCCTTAAGGGTTATAGACCTGTTTAGGTAATTAATCTGATCTTCATTTAATTTTGGTAGGTGGTCCCTGTCCAGAAAGCTGTCCATTTTTTCTAGGTTTTCCACTTTTGTGGAATAAAGATTTTCAAAATATTATCTGATAATTCTTTGTATTTACTGGTTATCTGTTATTATGTCCACCTTTTCATTTCTGATTTTGTTGATTTGAACACTCTCTCTCTGTTTTTTTGATTAGTTTGGCTAAGGGTTTATTTATCTTGTTAACTTTCTCAAGGAGCCAACTCTTAGATTCATTGATTGTTTGTTTTGTTCTTTTGGTTCCAATTGTATTGATTTCGGCTCTAAGTTTGATTATTTCCTGCCATCTATTCCATCTAGGTGAGTTTGCTTCTTATTTGTCTAAGGCTTTCAGCTGCACTGTTAAGTCTCTAGTGTGGAATTTCTCTAGGTTTCTCATATAGGCATCTAGCACTATGAATTTTCCTCTTAAGACTGTTTCATTGTGTCCCACAGTTTGGATATGTTGTGGATTCATTTTCCTTAAATTCCAGGAAGACTTTGTTTCCTTTCTTAACTTCCTCCTTGACCCAGAGATGGTTCAGCTGAGTGTCATAATTTGTTAGGCTTTCTTTGCATTTTGATGTTCTTGAACTCTAACTTTAGGCCCTGGTAGTCCAACATGTTACAAGGGATTATTTCCATTTTTTTGTATCTGTTGATATTTGCTTTATGACCAATTATGTGGTCAATTTTGGAGAAAGTTCCATGAGGATCTGAGAAATATGTATATTCCTTTACATTTGAGAGGAAGCTTCTGCAGATATCTATTAAATCTGTCTGCATCATAACCTGTTTTAGAGTCCTTATTTCTCTGCTATGTCTCTGTCTGGTTGATCTATCCAGGGTTAAAACTGGGGTATTGAAATCTCCCACTATTAGGGCTTAAGAATTGATGAGAGATTCAAGCTTCAGCAGTGTTTCTTTTACATAAGTAGGTGCCCTTATATTAGGGGTATAAATATTCAATCTCCTCTTGACCAATTCTTCTTGTGATGAAAAGGTAGTTACCATCTTGGTCCCATTTTATTGCTTTTAGCTTAATTTCTACATTGTTAGATATTAGGATTGCAACCCTAGCTTGTTTCTTAGGACCATTTGACTGGGAAAACTTTTCTCAACCCTTTATTCTAAGCCTGTGTCTGTCCTTGCATTTGAGGTGTGTTTCCTATAGGCAACAGAAGGATGGCTTCTGTTGTTGTACCGATCTTTTAGTGTGTGACATTTAATGGGAGAGTTGAGTCCATTGATATTAAGGGAAAGTAGTGACCATTGATTGACATTTCCTGCCATTTTTGGTGGTAACTTGTTTGTATTTACTTCCGCTGGAGTATTCTTCTGTGAAATTATTTATTGTTTGTGATTTTGTGGGTGTATCTGGGGTCCTTAGGTTGAAGTTTTTCCTCTAATACTCTCTGCAGTACTGAATTGGTAGATAGATATTGTTTCAGTCTGACTTTGTCATGAAATATCTTGTTTACTTCATCTATGGTGACTGATAATTTTTCAGGGTATAGTATTCTAGTTTGGCAGCATGCTCTTTTAGCATCTGTATAACTTCTGACCAAGCCCTTCTATCTTTCGTTGTTTCCATTGAATTGTCAGGCATTATTCTGATGGGTCTGCCTTTATATTAAGTTGGCCCTTTTCTTTTGCAGCTCTTAAATTTTTATATTTGTTCTGTATGTTTTGTGGCTTGATTATAAAATGGCATGCTGACTTTTTTGGAGGGTCATATCTCTTTGGTGTTCTGTGAGATTCTTTTATCTTTATATGTATTTCCTTCTTCAGGTTAGGGAAGTTTTCTTCTATGATTTCATTGAAAACTTTATCTGTGCCTTTGAGCTGGTATTCTCCTTCTTCTATTCCTATTATTCTCAGATTAGGTCTTTTCATGGTGTCTCAAATTTCTTGAATATTTTGAGTTATGGCTTTCTTAGTTTTACTATTTTCTTTGACTGATATATCTATTTGAGTTACTGAGCCTTTCACTTCAGAGGTTCTATCTTCCATCTCTTGAACTCCATTTGTTTTGCTTGTATATGTGGTTCCAGCTTTTTTCTTCAGATTTTTCTATTTCCATCTTTGCCTCATTTTGTGCCTTTTTTATTGCTTTTATTTCAGCTTTTAATTCCTGGCCTGTTTCTTTCATATATTTGTTCATCTCTTTCAATTTTTTGTTTGTATTTTTTATGGCTATTTTTCATATCTTCCTTGAGTGCGTCGATGATCATCAAAAGGAATTTTTGGTGATCCTTACTTCTGTTTCCTCTTCATTGCTCAGTACAGTTCTTATACTTCCTTCTGGAGTTACATTGTTGTTCTTTATATTACTATGTAAATTTTTGCCTTAGTGTCTGCCCTTGGTTTCAGTGGTTCACATTTATGTGGCTCCTGTTCAGTTGTGGCACTCATGTTTGTGTGCCTCCTGTCACCTCTGAAGAAAAGTTCTGCTCAATCACTGCTTCTGAACTGTGCAGTGGACT
>PVIH01026003.1:0-19585 GCA_004025045.1 Sigmodon hispidus | reverse complement strand
GGATGGAGACACACAGGGATGGAGACACAGGGATGGAGACACACAGGGATGGAGACACAGGGATGGAGACACACAGGGATGGAGACACACAGGGATGGAGACACAGGAATAGAGACACACAGGGATGAGGACACAGGGATGGAAACAAAGGGATTTAGACACACAGGGATGAAGACACACAGGGATGGAGACACACAGGAATGGAGACACACAGGGGATGGAGACACAAAGGGATAGAGATACAGGGATGGAGACACAGGGATGGAAACAAAGGGATTTAGACACAGGGATGGAGACACACAGGGATGGAGACACAGGGATGGAGGCACACAGGGATGGAGATACACAGGGATGGAGACACAGGGATGGAGATACAGGGATAGAGACATATGGATGGATGGAGACACACAGGGATGGAGACACAGGGAGTGAGATGAACAGATGGAGACACACAGGTGGTAATACTATTGTATTATGAATTTTTATCAGTAGCTGTTTTTCTAACCTGTGTCAGGGCCGCTGCATCCTGCTGTGCTCCAGCTGTTACACAGACTCTGTCTGTGGCCATGGGCTGCTGGGGATGTTCCATAGCTGAGCATCCATGGTTGTCACTGTCCTCTTAATACAGGAGCTGACAGCAATGGAATGACTCCTTTCAGAAACCCTTAGTCTCCTCTGGTCCTCGCTCTAGAATTTGATGCTGTATTTTCTGCATTACCGTCTACTGAGTCAGCAGAATGCACACAGATGTGATCTCTTAGAGCATCTGTGCATCATTAGGAAGCTGGGTTTTCCACTTCAGGAGAAACAAGTGCTTAGTCTATATCTTTGCTTTTTGAGGAAAAAACAACTATGTTGATTTAGAAATGAATGACACCTTGAAAATTATAAAGTCAGATCTTTTTGTGTGACTATAAATTTAGCTATGTTTAGTAAGCCTACATCCTCTATGCTTGTAAAGAGATGTGATGGCTATGCTTCATTTGATATTTTTTGAAATTAACTAAGGAACTTGATTCAAGTAGTTTAGATTGCCATAGTATGTAAGGAAATTGTAAGTACATCACTGCTACCAGTTAATTATAATGATGAAATTTTAATAACATGTTGAAACTGAGTTATTTTTTATTATTATGAATAAAGAACTCACAATTTCTATCCTTGTATGTCATGATTCAAGGTCCCTTCCCTCTCCCACAACATCAGGTCATTCTCTCTTCTCCACATCTCCCCATCCTTGCCATGGACAGGCAGTGCCAAGGTCCCAAAGTCCCAATATTGCTTAGTTCAGTCTACACTCCTGGCAAATCCTGTTTTATCCCCCCAACATCAAGACTGACTCAGGTGTTTCTCTAGGGGGAGTGGAATCCAAGGTGTTTCTGATCCCAAGCTGTTCAGTGGTTGTGGTTTGCAGATTAGGCATGCTTTTGGTTTTTTCTTTTTCTTTTTTTCCTTTTGTTTAGAGTCCACTAACGAGTGAGTACATACCCTGCTTATCTTTCTGGGTTTGTGATACCTCACTCAGGTGGATATCCTCCAAATCCATCCATTTGCCTGCAAATTTTAGGATATCATTTTTTCTTACTACTGAGTTACTACTACTCCATTGTGTAGATGTACCACAGTTTGTTAATCCATTCTTCAGTTGAGGGGCATCTAGGTTGTTTCCAGGGTCTTGCTGTTACAAATAATGCTGCTATGAACATACTTGAATTAATGCCATTGGAGTGTGACTGTGCATCTTTAGGGTATACACCCAGAAGTGGTATTGCTGGGTCCTTGGGAAGATTGATTCCCAGTTTTCTGAGAAACTGCCATACTGCATTCCAGAGTGGCTGAACCAGCTTGCACTCCCACCAACAATGGAGGAGTGTTTTTCTTGCTTTGCATCCCTCCAGCATAGGCTGTCATCTGTGTCTTTTATCGTAGCCAATCTGACAGGTGTCAGGTAGTATCTCAAAGTTGTTTTGATTTGCATTTCTCTGATGGCTAAAGATATTGAGCACCTTTTCAGCCATTTGTAATTCTTCTGCTGAGAATTCCCTTTTTAGTTCTTAACCCCATTTTTTGATTGGGTTATTCAAGGTTTTAGGGTCTAGATTCTTGAGTTCTTCATATATCTTGGAGATCAATCCTCTATCACTTGTAGGATTGGTGAAAATCTTTTCCCATTCTGTATGCTGTCATTTTGTCCTATTGACTGTGTCCTTGGTTTTACAGAAGATTCTCAGCTTCAGGAGATCCCATTTATTGATTATTGATCTTATTGTCTGTGCTACTGGTATTATATTTAGGAAGTGTTCATCTGTGCCAATTCATAGAAGTGTATTTCCCACTTTCTTTTCTATCAAGTTCAAAGTGGCTGAGTTTATATTGAGGTCTTTGATCCACTTGGATTTGAGTTTTGTGCAGGATCTATTTGCATTTTTCTACATGCTACCATCTAGCTATTACAACACCATTTGTTAAAGATACTATCTTTTTTCCATTGAATATTTTAAGCCTTTTTCTCAAAGATCAGGTTTTCATAGGTTTTTGGGTTAATGCTCAGATACTCAATATGAGTCCATTGATCCACAAGTCTGTTTTTATGTCAGTACCAGGCTGTTTTTATTACTGTAGCTCTATAATATAACTTGAATCTGGGAATGGTAATCCCTCCTGAGATTCTCTTGTTGAGCAAAATTGTTTTGGCAATCTTAGCTTTTCTGTTATTCCAAATGAAGATGAGTATTGTTCTTTCAATATCTGTAAAATATTGTGTTGGGATTTTGATGGGCAGTGCATTGAATCTGTAGATTGCTTTTGGTAGAATTGCCATTTTACTATGTTGATCCTACCTATCCAGGAACATGAGAGATCTTTCCATTATCTGATATCCTCTTCAATTCTTTCTTTAGTGATTTTAAGTTTAAAATAGATCTGTTACCTCTTTAGTTATAGTTATTCCAAGGTATTTAATGCTATTTGGAGCTTTTATAAAGGGTTTTGTGGTGGAAATGCTCTCTGTACGCTGTAAATAAAGGACTGTTTTGGCCTATGTAGAGCACCGTAGAAGTGCGTGGAATATCAGAGCACAGCCAGGTAGAAAGAGAGTGGAGTTAAGTCAGTCACCATCTGACTCCTGAAGGAGGAACATGTAGAGGTACAGGCTGAGCCACGGGCTGAGCCACATGGTGGGAAGATTAATGGAAATGGGTTGAATTAAGATGAAAGAGCTAGCTGTAATGTGTTTAAGACATTGGCCAAACAGTATAAAGGATATAAGCATGTGATTCAATTCTTTGGGAGACAAAAGCCGCTGCAGACCAGGTTCCAAACCTCTGCTGCGGTTCCAGGTCACAAACTCCTGGGCCCAAATGGCCCAGGGAAAACTTACTACAACAAATGGCGTCCCTGAGTGGGCTGAACACCTGCATAAAGCCTGAGAAATTTTAAAAAACTAAAGAGCATTCTAGATCACTGAAACACAGCCAAAAGCAGCTTTCTTAATTGCATATTTGAATTGATTTATGATACAGAGACAGCATGGTGTTCAGTCGGGAATTTGAAAATGGCACGTCTGTGGCACACAGCTGAAACTCATACATTTCACGAAAGGCTTGGCATAAGTGTTATTGATTTAAGGGTTCTGCTTATACTGAACAGAAAGGAAACAGAGTTAAAAAAGGTTTTTCTGGTAGCAGCATTTCTGAATCTGCTCTGGTTGCCGGCAACGGCAGAGATTTGTGGGCTCCTCCGCCATATTCAAAAGCTGCCAAAAGGGGCGGAGTCAGCAATTAAAGTGATAACGACATTTTAAAAGCTCTTTGGGTTGGAAAATGATTAAGAATTCTCAATAAAACAGATTTAGACTCTCAAAACCTCTAAACGAGGAACAATGTATGTAAAATATGCATAGGCTTCAAAGACAGAGAAAAAAAGGGTAAAGAAAGCCCTTTAAGGAGAAATAGAAATAAAGATTTTTAAAAAGGCCATGTAAAGATGGCAAATAAATAGAGAGTCTGGATTATGGTTTTTTTTTTTAATTTTTTAACTTTTAATGAGCAAACTGCAGAAAGACAATTGATTGCTAATGCTGCTAAGTTAAACAAATATATATACTTTAAAGATATCTTGACTTTGAAATCTGTTTATAAGAATATGTTACTTGGGAAAAGAGTTTCTGCTTTTGTCTCTACAGAAAATCAAAACCTGTGGATTGGTTCTAGGCCAATGTGGTTCCATTTGCCAAGGCCACCTGAAATTCTCTGATGGGAAGATCAGCTTCCAAGTTGGCCAGTTGAGATAATCCTTCTTCAAAACCCCATGAGATCATCATGTCCTTTGACAGCAGGAAGTAGTAAAATAAAGAAAGCTACATCCAATTTCCCCAAAATATTACTTATTAATGTTTGTTTTTATTATAAATGGTTAATGGTCATATTCAATCTTTAAAAAAAGGGAGGGAGGAGGATATGATATAGGAATGATTAGAAAAGATAAGTGGATTTTGATTTATTGATATAAACTTAAGGTCAATTTTGTTATGCTGTGCATATTTTTCTATTCTTGATTAAGATATGATACTGATGTAACTAATTTCAAATTGTAATGTGTAATTGAGAAATGCAGATTAATAGTCATCTATGATAACCAAACTTGTAGTTATATTAGTTAGGTTTTTGTAGGTATAGAAAGATATATTTCAATTAGATAGGTAGTCTTCAAACATTTCAAAGACATGCAGAATATGGCATTTAAAATATTTTAAGAACTTAGACTTTTCTGGACAGTGAGACAGGTCTGTTCCTGGCAGCACCAACGTATTTCAGGAAAATGATGGGTATTGAAGAAACTTCATGTGGAATTTACTTTGTGGCAACAGTTAGCCACTGGACAAGAAACTGTTCTGGTATTGACTGCTTGATAGTATGCTGTATAAACTACACATGCAGGTTCCATAGGAAAGGGACCTCTTAACTTTGGCAGAACAAGCCAAGATAGTCCTTCAGGTTCCTGCTTTGCAGAAAACATTGACAGGCATCCTTCTGAACACAAGGAGAAGTGACTGAAGGACTGTGTCAGATTTCCTGTATCACTGAAAGGTATGCCAGAGACTTTGGGCCATATAGGCTGAAGATGGATGCCCCAACATTACAAAGGAACTTTGAGTGACTGTCCAGGCAGACAAGTGTCATCTCTGTCATTTATAGACTTTGGAACTTGCTTGCACTTCCTGTGTATTTGGATAATATATCCTTCTGTGGTCTTTGATGTGGTTGAAGGTTTAATAATTATAGGTATAGTTCTTTTTAGTTTAAAAGGTATATTAGATATGAAACTTTAGACTCACAATGATAAGGTAATGGAATATTCTCTTTAATTTTGTGAATACAAATAGACTGGATATTGTGACTGTAATTCCTGTTTGACAGCTGTTCTGTTGTAATTTTGCTATATGGAAATTGAAACCTTCATTTTTAATTAGAAAAGAGGAAATGTGATGGAAATGCTCTCTGTACGCTGTAAATAAAGGACTGTTTTGGCCTATGTAGAGCACCATAGAAGTGGGTGGAGTATCAGAGCACAGGCAGGTAGAAGGAGAGTGGAGTTAAGTCAGTTGCCATCTGACCCCCAAAGGAGGAACATGTAGAGGTACAGGCTGAGCCATGGGCTGAGCCACATGGTGGGAAGATTAATGGAAATGGGTTGAATTAAGATGAAAGTGCTAGCTAGTAATGTGCTTAAGATATGGGCCAAAGAGTATAAAGGATATAAGCGTGTGATTAATTTCTTTGGGGGACAAATCTGCTCCGGACCAGGTTCCAAACCTCTGCCGTGGGTGCAGGTCCCAAACCTCTGGCCCCAAACGGGCCCTGTGGAAACATTCCACAACAGGGTTTTGTTTCCCTTATTTCTTTTTCAGCCTTTAAGGGCATCTCTTAAAAGCTTATATTCTACTAACTGGGAAGTCCCAAAAGATATTTTAGAATGTCTAGACATGTATGACTTAACAATGTTAAATACAATGGGATCACAAATATAAATGTGATATAAGTGGTAATTTAACAACCCCAAATTAATGCTCAGTTAGCTTCAGCATAGAATTCTACCACATCTTCAAAGTAGAACAATACTTATTCTCAAGTGATTCTCTTAAGTAGAAAATGAAAGAATACATTCCAAGTCATTTTAGATTCCTAATGTTATCTTGATACCAAAATCAGACAAAGACACAGCAATACCAAAAAATATTGGAGAAGATAGACACATTCTCCATAAAACACCTACAAACTGAATTTAAAACCATATAAAAACAATTGTTCATCATGATTTATCTGACTTCATTCTAGAGACACAGAGATGCTCAACATACACAATTCAATAAATGTAATTCATCCTATAAATAAACTCAAGGAGAAACATCACATCATCATTTTAGTAGATGTAGGAAAGAACCTTGATAAAATCCAACATTCTTTCATGAGGATAACCCCAAAGAGAATATGTTTAAAGAAAACATCTCAGCATGATACAGATGGAATGATCTTAAGCCAACATCATGATACATGGAGGAAAACTCAAGGCATTTCCATTAAGATCAGGAAGAAGCCCGGGCAGTCTGCACTCTCATCTCCTGTTCAGTACAGTGCTTGAGTTCTTAGCTAAAAGACAGAGACAAACAGGAAAGGAGAACTCAACAGGTCCTAATGTGGCAATAAAAGGAACTCACATGACAGACTCTAAATACTCTCCCAGAAATTTTTTAGAAATAATACACCTTCAGTAAAATGCCATGATACAAAATAAACAATCAAAAACCAATAGCTTTCCTATAACCAATGACAAAAAGGACTGTGAATGAAATTAAGGAAACAATGTTAACCACAGCAGCCTCAAAAGCAATAAAATACCTTGCAAAAGAGGCTGGAGAGATGGCTCAGCGGTTAAGAGCACCGTCTGCTCTTCCAGAGGACCTGGGTTTGATTCCCAGCACCCACATGGCAGCTAACAACTGTCTCTAGTTCCAGTTCCAGGCAAAACACCAAGGCAAATAAATAAATAAATAAAGTTAAAAAAAATACCTTGCAAAAAAACCTAAAAAAGAAAAGAAATGATCCCCACAATAAAAACTTCAAGAGACTAACTAAGGAATAGAGGAAACACAGAAGGAAGACCTCTCTTGTACATAGGATGGAAAAAATGCTATTGTGAAAATGGCTGCTCTACAAAAAACCAACTAAACAAAACCAAAAAATTTATCAATGTAATCCCCATTAAAATTTCATCATTCTTCATACAAAAAGCATGCTAATATTTTTATATTAAAACATAAAATACCCTGGGACTTCAATGCAGCAGTGAGCCAGAAAAACTAATTCTAGAGACATCATCATGCTATATTTCAAGATACACAGCAGAGCCATAGTATTAAAATGAGTACAGTACTGACATAGATATGGATATGTGTAATCAATGAAAAAAATGGGGATCGGATTATACTCACTTATTTGAAAGGTCTCTTTTTAGTCCCTGAGAAATTTTCAAACTGATTTCAATAGCACGTTTATGGGCTTACACTTCCACCAATAGAGAGAAAGGTCTTCCCATCCCCCACACCCTCACTATCATTTGTTTTCTCAGTGATATGCATTATGACTGGGGAGAAATAGATATCAATCACTTAATTTGCAAGTATCCAATGGATAAAGATTTGAGCATTTTAAAATATTTATTTTCCATTTCTTTCTCTCTCTCTCTCTCTCTCTTTCTCTCTCTCTCTCTCTCTCTCTCTCTCTCTCTCTCTCTCTCTCTCTCTCTCTGTGTGTGTGTCTATGTGAGTTCTTTCATTGAGAACTCTCTGTTTAGTTCCATAATCTACTTTTTATTGTGTCATTTGCTTTCTGGACATTTTCATATTTTTTGGTTATTATTCCCCTTCTGTGGGTATAACTGGTGAGAGTTTCCTCCCACCTCATATGTTCAAAGGACTCTGTCTCCTATTACAGAGACACATGCCCCTCTGTGTTCATTGGTGCTCCAATCATATACAGGAAATGGAAACATTTTAGATGTCCAGTGCTAAGATGGTACTGGTAATGAATGTAATGGAAATGGGGCACTATAATAAATCCAGGTCTGGAAGATACAGACCAGGACACTAATGTAGATAAGTTTGTAAAAGTCCTATGGTTTTGGCCATTGACTATAAGTGTGTTCATGCTTCAAAGTCTCTTGGTGCAGAAGGCCAAAGGCACAGCATTTTAAAGGGAAAACCTACAATTTCATCTGTGTTAAATGACAGGCAAAGTAAGCTTGCATCACTTGTTTTGATGGAACATCATGGTTATTTCAGATGCAACATGACAACATTGACTTACATCTTTTTCAGTTATTTTCCTCTAAGTTCATATATCACTAATTATTTTGATTAATACATGTGGACAGAGGTCATGGGAATCCCAAATTTGTTGCCAAGGCAGATATCAATGTTGTCAAGTACAGGCCTAAGAAATGTCTGAGCAGATAAAAAGATGGATTTGCCTTTGTCAGTACTGTAAGCATTCTCAATAGGCCTTACAGACCCTTAGCATGGCAGCATGAGGTCAAGTGTGCTGGCATTCACCTGGGAGAGAGCAGAGCAGCTATCCTACCAGAAAAAGGTCACACCCCACAGGATATATAAATATAGGCCCACCAGCCCTCTTAAAAAAAGACACTCACATGAAACTCCCTATCTTTCTCTTCTGCTTCTCCTGACTCCCTGCTTCCTGATTTAATAAACTGCATGGTACTCAGTGATGTGACTTTAATATGTGCAAAAACTCAACAAGCTCAAAACATGTAAGTGATAGAATTTTGTAGAGTGTAAAGAAAATAAAATTTGTAGGAAAATAGATGTAACTGGAAAATATTATGCCAAGTGAGGTAATACAGGCTTGGGAACACATATGTTCTCTCATAGATGCTTGTCTTACCTTGAAATTTTTACATATGTGTGTTTAAGTCAGATGCCTGTAGAGGCCAGGAAGTGTGAAAAGTGTCATTGCTTTCAGTAAATATGTGTTACATGAAAATACAGAGTGAACACTGGCATAGAAAGGTTTACTTGGGGTATGGGGGGGAGAAGGGAGATGAGGGGGTTAAGGAAATTTAATCAGAAACAAGGTCTTGTAAAAAGTCATGTAGAAATCTACATTAAGTAAAAGTAATTTTAAAATGAGTTTGAAGGATGTTGACCCATATGAATGGATAATGGTGCTCCCAGAATGATGGTTTTTTTTTTCTTTTTTTTTCAACATATCTATTGGAATGACTTTATTTAAGAACACTAGGCCCCATAAGGCAACATGGCTTAGTGAGGCTGTGCAAGGGACAGGCTTGGGCTAAGAGAGAAGGTGAGCTGGTTAAGCACACTACAGTCCATGGGTTACCACACTGATTCCACACACACCAGCTTCAGCTTATATCTGGCAGGGGCCTTTGATCACAGGATTGTGGAGAGAATACTGTCTGGAATCTGGAGCTGAGGTGGGACTTAGTATCACTGGTGAGGGTGCCAGTGAAGGCAGACTCACCCTAGCTTTGTACTGTCTGGGTACAAAGGCCTTTGAACAGCTTCTGAGAACCAAGCTTGAGCCTATCAGTTTTTACCACTGTGGTGTGGTCCCTGAGCCTTTTTTTTAAAAAATCTATTTATTTATTATTAAGGATACAGTGTATAGAAGAGGGCATCAGATTTCATTATAGGTGGTTGTGAGCCACCATGTTGTTGCTGGGAATTGAACTCAGGACCTGGGGAAGAACAGTTAGTGCTCTTAACTCCTGAGCCATCTCTCCAGTCCCAGAATGATGGTTTCTTAAATAAAAATTCTGGCACAGATGTGGGATCTTCCTTAGTAGTTTTTGGCCCCAGAAGCTCCAGGTGTCACAGGAGTGTAAGGCAGGTGTTGCAGATGCACTTGGGTTAGAGTGTGGCCAAGATAGGGTTAGAGTCTGAAGAGAATCAACTAGCAAGTTCATTACACAGTCATCAAATCCTTGGATTTGGGGATGTGACTCAGTGACATACCTGGGCATGCTGAGGCCCTGGGTTAGGTCACCAGCACTACTGCATGACAGAAAATCTCCATAGAAGTAGAGGACAGATGCACAGAAGTCAGAACAGGGTGGCTTTGGAAAGGATGATGGTGATGGAGCCTGAGGGAAGCCCTGTGGTCCTCTGTCTTTCCTGTGTGTCTCACTCCTCTCTCTCCCTCCCCCTCTCCCCACCTCTGTCCTTTTCCATTCTTCCCTCTCTCCTCTTGACTTTCTGCTCTGTTGTTTTCCAAGGTGGAGGGAAGAAGCAGTTTCACTTTGTAGCCCAGGCTGGCCAGTAACCTCTATGTAGCCCAGGCTGTCCTTCAACTTGCAAACCTTGGGCCTCAGGCTGAGATTATAGGTGTGTGCTGCTATCCTTCCTTCTGAAGTACTCTAAATGTTCTATGAAAACATCTGAGTTTCACAGATACAAATGTGTCACACTGTAAATGTTCATCAAGCTGTCTGTGACATTTTCTATAATTTTGTATGTATGTTTTCTATAATTTTGTATGTATGTGCATGTGAATCCCTGTGTAGGCTAACACTGATGTTATCCTCACACTCACAGTGAACCTGAGGAGTGAACCAGGGCTTTCTGACTATCTAGAATGTTCAGTTACCAAGCAGCAGGGACCGCCTCCCTCTCCATCCCATAATAGGCTTTGTGCCTGGTGCTGAGGATCTAACTCAGGTCCTCATGCTTACAGAGTAGGACCACTGCCCTGTGTGAACTTCATGCATGTGATGTATTTAACTATACTCAGCCTTACTCACCTCCCACTGTGCATCACAGCACAATTCACCCCAAAGTCCCCCCAAGAGCTTCTCCCCATCCTCTTGCCCTCCCTCTCCCCCCACTCCTCTTCCTTGCCCTCTTCAGTTATCCACAGAGTCCAGTCAGTGCTGCTCATACACACATGAGAGCAGAATGATCCCCTGGACAGTCCATAAGCCAAGGACCACAGTCCTGAAGAAAACTGACCCTCCCTCTCCTGGCAGTCATCAGTTGTCTACAGCTCCTCAAATCGGGGGAGGGCTTGTGTGATGTCCCCCATTCATGCTAGAATGTTAAAAAGAATATTAGAATACAAAACTGGCTTACTTTCCACTCTCTTTTCTATGTTGTGTCCTGTACTGCACACAGCACATCTGACTGCAGACTAACAGTCCACACTTAGTCTCTCCCTCCACTCTTCTTGTTCTTTCGGGTTAGAATTCGATATTTATCCCAGGAACCCAAAACCCAAATCTTCCGACCTCAGTCTCATTTATAGAGATTACAACTGTGAATAGTGAATTATTTCTCAACTGGTTTCTTCAGATACAAAATGAAACTAAATCAATTTATATTAACAGCCTGGGTTCTTAACAAGCCATATCCTCGGCTGTCCTGAGCCCGTGTTTGTCCCTTTCTGGGTTAAGCATATATTCCCCTCCTGTTTATTGCCCCCATCTGTTAAGCACTCCCCTTCAAAACAGTTACTTTCGATTTGTCTGGTGCTGGATGCTGGCTTCTCATCCTCCCCACTGACGTAGACCTGACCTAGGGCGCAGTGCAGACTGCCCAGCTCTCTGAAAGCTTGTCCTGAGCCCAGGTGCCCCAACCTTAAGCAGTAGGACCCCAAGCCCATTTCCCATTCCACTGTGCCCTTCCCTGTCAACCCTTCCCCCTCCCCAAGACGTCCTGGGGCTGATACTTCCTCTCCTCTCCTTGGGAGCCACCCAAATTCCCTGCCCTGAAGGAAGGCAGCAAAGGGCCTTGATTCAGAGAATCTTGGAGGCTGTGTGGCAGAAGCCAGAGCCTCAGGCCAAAGCTACACTTCTCCCCATCCTGTGCTCAGGCAGCCTGGGCCCCTGCATCGGACCCTGATGAGTGTGGGCATACAGGGCTGGGAAATTCTTTATAGCGTCATTTACAAGTGTGAAATGCAAACTACTGGTCACACCATCTGTCTGTAGAGGATGCTTTTTTGGGGGAGAGCAGGGTGAAGATGTACAACTTCTGATCTTTAAATGTATGAAGGTAAATAAAGTTGATGTTGGGTCAATAAAAGTTTTATCAAACAGTGAAGTTACCACAAGTGCAATAGAAATTTGTTAACACTGGTATTTTAAGGAAGCTAAACAATTTATTCTTTTTCTTTATCTCATGATTTAAAATTTGTCCAACAATCTCTAGTTTGCTATATATTTACCAGCTTCCTATAACTCTTACTCAGATAATGCAGAAAAAGTTTGAACAGACAAAAAAAAATTAAAGGCCACACAACTAGCTCGAAAAACTTTCAGTGGATGTGTATCTATAATGTCTTTAAAAAAAAAATTCCCGTATAATACTAGAAATGTAATTGTGCATCTAGTTTTACAAACACAGAAAGTTTTATAGTAACACACGTTTATTAAGCACCATGTATCCAGGCCAGGTCCTGGACCCCAACCCTAACCCTTCATAGGGAATTAACACAGGCCTCTCTAACAGTGCACTCCCTTCAATCAAAGTGGACTAAAATGCACACACACGCAGAACCTGTTTCTATACTTAACTCTGTCTCAGTATCTGTGAAGCATTTGAAGGGAGGTTAAATATGATAAATGGAAAATAAAACCCAAACTAGAATGGAGATTGTGAGGAAGAACATTAGAGTGAACATTAATACATTCAGAGGCCCTCAAAGCTGAATTGAGTTACATTTTACATGATTTATTCATTTTTGTTTAATATGTATGAGTGTTTGACTTGCATGTATATCAGTGCACTGCTTGCATACCTGTGCCCCTGGAGGCCAGAGAGGATACTGGATGCCCTGGAACTGGAGTTGTAAACAGTTAGAAGTCTCCCATGTGGGCTCTGGGAATAGAACCCAGGTCCTGTACAGGAGCAGTATGTGCTCTTAACTGCTGAGCCATCTCTCCAGTCCCTTCAGTTACATTCTTGACACCATAACAAGGGACAGATCAGTCTCACAGCTCAAGAGCAAGAAGGGAAACCGTAGTGGCTTTTCAGAGAAGCTTCTCCTGGCCTTTACCTTTGAGAGAGCATTTCTTGGGGGTGTTAATTTGGGATGTTGAGGAGACTCAAATGAAGTCTATGCTAGAACCATCCCATAATGCCAGCAGCAGTGCCTGTGCTAAGGTAACTACAGCTGCCATTTTCCTTACACTGTTACAGACCCCTGTGATAAACATGTTTAATAACAGATAAACCAAGATTTTATGTGGGTTATGTGACTTTCATGTTCTTTAAGTGTTTGGTAAATACATACTTTGCAGCCATGTTGTATATATTTTGTAGGTACCATGTGAGATTTTGAGGCATTTGAACACTGTTTATGATTAGCTCAGGGTAGGTTTCTAGATGCCTCAGCCATTCTGTTGGCTATTTTGATTTATTTACTTGCACTTGAAAACCATATGAAGTAGGGAGTCTCAGAATCAGCTGCTTGAGGAAATTAATTAGAATTAAGATGTATAATGGAAATTAAAGAACTGGAACACACACACATACACACACACAAGCTATGTTGACATATAGAAAACTAAAATTGGTTCTATATGAGGATAATTGCCCAGTTCATTTCAGGGTTTGAAACAAAAAATAATCATCTAGATGACTTTGCCTTTACACTTCTTCTCTTCTGGAATGGCTTTATTATAGGATATTTAACATCATAAACCTCACCAAATTACAGTACACAGTTCTGTGTCTATGGGTATATTCAGAAGTGTGCATACATATTTCCATAAATCACTCACTCTGCTTATTTAAATCCAGAAGTGCTTTCTTACACTTCTCTTGATCTATTTAGTTTGTGTGTGTGTGTGTGTAGAGATCACAAGATAACTTTTGAAAGTCAGTTCTTTGCTCCCAACTTGTGGAGGCAATCTCCCCTGTCCTTCCTTCCATGATGGGTCCTCTATGTCAGCTGGCCCTTCAGCTTCCAAGAAATTCCCCTATGCTGGGGTTTCAAAAACATGCCACTGTAACTTCCTTTTATGGGGTTCCAATCTTGTATAGCCAGCACATTTACCTGCAGAGACATCTTGCTAGACCCTGGATGGTTTTCAGAGCTGTTTTCTTGGTATGTGGTTCAGAGGCTCAAATCCAGAGCCTTTTATATGTTAAGAAAATGCTTTGCCAGCACAATGGGATTTTAAATATGGAAGCATTTCATCCTCAAATAGGGTAATTTGACTTCTTCATTAAATAATAGTTGGGGGAATGGTTGCCCTTAACTCTATCCTCCATTTAGAGGAACTATTTTGAGATATTCTCTATTCAATATAATGCTGTTAGTAGGATCATCAGGGTAGCCTTTATTATGTGTAGGTGTGAGCCTTCTTTTCCTGGCTAGTTCAGGGCTGTAATAAAGAATAAATTTAGTTTTTAAAATACTTCTCCATCAATTGAGATTATAATCTCATTGGATAAAGAAAAGACTTTTTAAAATTCAGTGAAAATGCATCCATAACATATCCAAATTTATCGGGAACTGTGAAAGCAGTGCTAAGAGGAAAATTCATAGCTCGAAGTGCCTACATAAAAAAGATGGAGAAATTTCATAATAGCAACTTAACAGCACAGCTGAACACTCTAGAACAAAAAGAAACAAACACTCCCAGGAGGAATAGAAGCAAGAAATTTATCAAATTGAGAAATGAATTAATAAATTGGGAAGAAATAGAAAAATACAAAGAATCAATTAAATGAAGACTTTGTTCTTTAAGAAAATCAACAAGCTAGATAAACCTTTATCCAAAATAACCAAAAGACACACCCACACACACCCCCATGCACACATATATAGAGAGAGAACATTAAAATTTACAAAAACAGAAATGAAAATGAAGACATAATAATAGAAAATGAGAAAATCCAGAGAATAATCAGATCATGCTTCAAAAATTTGTACTCTGCAAAATTGGAATATTCAAATGAAAGGCACAATTTTCTGGATAGGTACCTCTTCTCAAAATTATATTAAGATCAGGGAAACAATTTAAATAGACCTACAACTTCCAAAGAAATAGAAGCAGTCATTAAAATCTCCCAACCAAAAAGTTCAGGGCCCCATAATTTCAAAGAAGTAGTAATATCAATATTCCTCAAGTTGTTTCACACAATTGATACAGAAGGAACACTGCTAAACTCTTTTTGAGAGGCTATGGTCACCCTGATACTCAAACCACAGAAATATACAAGAAAGAAAGAGAATTAGAGACCAATCTTTCTCATGAACATTGATACAAAAATATTCAACAAAATACTGGTTACCCAAATTTAAGAGCACATCAAAAAAAAAAAAATCCATCATAATCAAGTAGGCTTCATCCCAAGAAGCATGGATATCTCAACATATAAAATTTGTCAATTTCATCCACTATATAAATGAACTGAAGAAAAATATCTGATCATCTCACTAGATGCAGAAAAAGCCAAAATCCAACATTGCTTCATGATAAAGATCTTGGAGAGATCAGGAATACAAGAAATATCTCTAAACATAATAAGACAATGTATAGACAATAAGACAAATTAAATAAAGAGAAGTTCAAAAAGATTTCACTAAAGTTACAAACAAGATAAAGCTTCTTGCATTCCTCATATCTATTCATAATAGTTCTCAAAGTCTTACATAGAGCAATAAGAAAACAAAAGAAGATCAAGGGAATAGAAATTGTAAAGGAAGAAGTCCAGCTTTCACCATATGCAGATGATATGATAGTGTACATAAGTGATCCCCCCAAATTCTACCATAGAACTCCTATAGCTGATAAACAACTTCAGTAATATGGCCAGATACAAGATTAACCCCTCCCACCCTAATCAGTACCTCTCTTTTACATACAAATGATAAATGTGCACAAAAAGTAAGAAGAGATACATCACCCTTTACAATAGCCACAAATAGTATAAAATACCTTGGGGGTACCTCTAACCAGGCAAGTGAAAGACCTGTATGGCAAGAACTTCAAGTTTTTGAAGAAAGAAATTGAAGATGATATCAGAAAATAGAAAGATCTCCCATGCTCTTGGATAGGCAAGACCAACATAAACAAAATGCAATCTTATCAAAGGCAATTCACAGTGTCAATGCAATCCCTATCAAAATTCCAACACAATTTTTCACACAACTTGAAGGAATAGTACCCAACTTCATATGGAAAAACAAAAAAACTCAGGATAGTTGAAATAATCCTGTACAATAAAGCAACTTTTGAGGTTTGCTTCTGACCTCAAGCTATACTATACAGCTGTAGTAATAAAAGCAGCTTGGTATTGGCTAAAAACTGACATGTGGACCAATGGAATTGGATAGAAGACCCTGACATTAATCCACACACCCATGAACACAAGATTTTTGACAAAGAAGCCAAATCTGTACAGTGGGAAAAAAGCATCTTCAACAAATTTTGCTGTCATACCTAGATTTTGGTATGTAGATTTTAAATAGATTCATGTCTATCTCCTTGCATAAAACTTAAGTCCAAGCAGATCAAAGATCTCAATATAACAGTTACACTGAAACTGATAGAAGTGAAAGTAGGAAGTAGTCTTGCATGCATTGGCACAGGAGACTATTTCCTAAACATAATATCAGTAGCACAGACACTGAGGGGAACAATTAGACAATGAGACCTCCTGAAACTGAGAAGCTTCTGTAAGGCCAAGGACAGAGTCAATAAGACAAAATGACAGCCTACAGAATGGGAAAAAGATATTTCCTAATCCCACATCTGACAGAAGCCTGATCTCCAAAATATATAAAGAAGTCAAGAAACTAGACATCAATATACCAAACAATTAAATTAAAAAATGGGGTACAGATCTAAACAGAGAATATCAACAGAAGAATCTCAAATGACTGAAAGATATTTAAGGAACTGCTCAACATCCTTAGCCATCAGGAAAGTACAACTCAAAGGACTCTAAGATATCATCTTACACTTGTCAGAATGGCTAAGATTAAAACATTGATTGGAGGGGATGTGGATCAAGGGGAACACTCCTCCACTCTTCCTGGAAGTACAAACTTGTACAACTATTTTGGAATCAGTGTGGTGAATTCCCAGAAAGTTTGTTATCAATCTACCTCCAGCCACAATGATATTACTCTGGGCATTTACTCAAGGGATGCTCAACAGTACCAGAAGGAGACATTCTCAACTTTGTTCATAGCAGCATTATTTGTAACAGCCAAAACCTGGACACAACTTAAATGACCCTCAACTGAAGAATGAATAATGAAAATGTGGCATATTTACACAATGCAGAAGTTTTTAGCTATAAAAAACAATATCATGAAATTTGCAGGCAAATTGATGGGACTAGAAAATATCATCCTTAGTGAAATGACTCAGACTCCAAAAGACAATCATGGTTTGAACTCACTCAGTAGTGAATACTAGATGTAAAGCAAAGGATAACCAGACTACAACCCAGAGCTCCAGAGAAGCTAGGTAACAAGGAAGACCTTAAGAGGAATGATGCATAGATTGCCTTGGGAAGAGGAAATAGAGGAGATCTAATGAGTAAATTGGGGGTGGGAGGGCAAAACAGGATAGGGGTGGGGGGAAAGAACATAAGGGATGGGTTGGTTGAGTGGAAACAGGGAAGGAGTAGAAGAGCAATGAAAGAGATAACTTGATAGAGGGAATGCTCATGGAGTTAGGGAGAAAGCTGGTTCTAGGGAAGTTCCCAGGAATCCATAAGGATGACCCCAGCATAGACTAGTAGCAATAGGGGAGAGGGTGCCTGAGCTGGCCTACGCGGGTGATCAGAATGGTGAATATCTGCTGAGGGATTATGCTCTTGTACATTGTAAATATTTGTCCCTCCTACTGGTTTACTAAAACACTGATTGGCCAGAAGGCAGATAGGAAGTATGGGTGGAACTTCCAGACTAAGAAAACTCTGGGATGAGGAAGAGCAGTGCAGAGACACAGAGAGACACAAGAAGGAAGGCCAGAATACTGTTCTGAGAAAAGGTACTAAGCGACTTGGCTAATCATGGTTTAGTGTAAGAGTAATAGTTAGCAAGTAATATGCCCAAACCATAGGCCAAACTGCATGTAATTAATATGTCTTTGTGTAATTATTTGGGATTTTGAGTCCAGGCCAAATGTGACCCCAATATTAACACAAGGAGATATACTATTAGGGTGAATACTTATCCAAGCCACTTACAATGTAAATGCAGGAAATGGAGAAAGCGTTCATTCATCCAGAATGTAGCTTCCTTCCAGGTGTAGGATAAGCAGAGAGAGAGCCCTGTTCTCACTGCAGAACCTTAAACTATTTTTGGCCATGCCTAAAGGCTATAGCTTCAAAGTTTGTAGGTGAATCCCAAACTTGTGGGGGCCCAGAGGCCACACCCTCAGGTCAAGGAGGTGCTCAATCCTACTACAATGACCCCAACTGTCATCACAGAGCCTTCATCTGGTAGCTGATGGAAACAGATACAGAGATTCATACCTAGGCACCAACCCATATCTAACTAAGCACCAGGCAGAGCTCTGGATATTCAGTTGAAGAGAGAGAAGAGGGATTATTTGAGCAAGGGCTGGGGGTGAAGGTCATGATGGGGAAATCTACAGAGACAGCTGACCAGAGCTAATGTGAACTCATGAACTTTAGACTGTGCTGTGGAGCCTGCATGGGACTGAGGTTGGCCCTCTGCATTCGGAAGACAGTTTTTTAACTTGGTATGTTTGAGGGGCCCATGGCAGTGGGATCAAGATCTTTCCCTAGTGTATGAGCTGGCTTTTGGGAGCACATTTCCTTGGGTTGGATGCCTTGATTAGCCTTGATGCAGGGAGGAAGGGCTTGGTCCTGCATCAGCAAAATGTATCAGGCTATGCTGACTCCCCGGGAGGCCTTAATGTTTGTTCAAAGTAGGTGGAAGGTGGGGTGGGGGGTAGGCTGTGGGGTGAAGCAGGGAGGGGGATGAGAGGAGGATCTGTGGTGGGTATGCAAGATGATAAAAATGAACAAACAAAGAGTCCACCTCTGTGCTTGCTTTGGCAGCACATATACTAAACCTGGAATGATACAGAGAAGATTAGCATGGCCTCTGTGCAAAGATGACATACAGATTGGAAAAGTATTCCAGGTTTTAAGATTTGATAGAGGAAAAGTGTGTTCTCCTTAGGGAAGGGAGAGGGAAGTAAATACAGGAGAAAAAGAGAGGCATGTAAAGTAATAACATGGGTGGATGAAAAAGCCTCAAGAAATAACACTATTAACTATTTACCTGAAACAATAAAACCGATAATGACTACAGTTCAGCAAATTTCTTAATAAAATGTAGAGACATCAAATCTTAAAACATAGAAAAATATTAAGATATATATTGATGGACTTTGAATACATTCTTTTAAGTATGAGAATCTGAAAGTTCTACAAGATTTTATGACAAAACTGTTGGTGATGGGAGCTACCAAGGCCCAAACAGAGCAAAGGTGCCAGTAAGCTGTCAGTCCAATCATTCTCTTCTAGGGAGCTCCAAGTTTGTGCTGCGTC
>PVIH01026002.1:0-19585 GCA_004025045.1 Sigmodon hispidus | reverse complement strand
TGAAATGTTTTCATTTATAAGAGTTGCTGTGGTGATGGTGTCTCTTCACAGCAATAGAAATCCTAACTAAGTCTCAACAAATGGAGAGATGGTTGCTGTGTAAGAGCACCTGCTACACACATGAGAACCAGAGTTTGGATCTCAGCATCCTCATAAAATATACATTGAGGGTTGGAACTGGGCACACAGCATGATGTCTGTGAGTGGAATTTGCTCAGTCAATATAAGGAAAACAAGGAAAGGATGGTAGAATTGGGACTGTCCATCTGGAGTTCAGGTTGATGTCAGCCCCGGTCTTTGCTTCTACATCACAGGCCCTGAACACAGACCCAGTCACTGATCACTTCCCAAGAAGCAAACAGCTGCCTGAACTGCAGAAGGGGACTCAAGATTGTGCCAATGGACAAGTTGATGAGTGATGACTCTAGGTGTCGCCATATGGAAGCATCCAAGGTATACCTTAGAAATAATCCAATGCTTCAAGTTAACAGAAGAAGGCTTGTGTGGACTGGGGGATGCCTAGAATGAAGGAGGAAAAGGAGGGGGTACAGACTTTGAAGAATAGGTAAAAGTGCAAAAAGAAACTTAACAGCTAATGCAGCCTGGAGTGTGCTATTCACAGGGGGAAATTCTGAGCAAGGAGATTAAAACCTCCCCAATAATTTACTCTCTACTAAAACTAAACTGATAAGGATATTACTTATATGTAAGCTTGACGGTGGGATAATACGCATGGCTGAAAATAGAGACAGTGAAGATTAGAAAGTTACTGATTAAATAGTCTATTGAGACCAAAAAGAGACAATGAGGAGAAAAGAAAACAAGTTGAAGACAAAAGAGAGAGAGAGAGAGAGAGAGAGAGAGAGAGAGAGAGAGAGAGAGAGAATTAAATCAAATTAACACTAAAGAAACAATTTGAGTGAATCACAATTGAGAGGACACATGTAGTTTAACTGAGATAACACGTCATAACACAGAATCCACAGAGGACAGAAAACCCATCTAGATGTCTCACTGGAACTGGAGGCCACCCTGAACTACATAGTTTGTGTGGAGGGGTAGTATGCAAGTATGCAAGTTACCTGGATAGCACATATATGCAGGCAACCACATCAGTCATGGCCATCTCCACTTAGTCTATCACCACCACCAAGAGGATAAGTCCATGCCACTGAGTTTACTTTTCACAAATAAATTTGTTAATATTTCAGATTTTATGTATATGTATGGGAATCTGAGTGCATGTACTCACAAATACCAAATGCACCCAGGAACCCATGGATATCTGAAAAGGGCATTGGATGTTCTGAAACCAGCTTTACACATGATTTTGCATCAGAGTGTAGGTTTTAGGACCCAAAGGCAGGTCTTCTGCAGAAGCAGCAAGTGGTCTTTCCACTAAGCTATGTTACCAGGTACGGCAAAAGGGTTCTTAGGAAGGAAAATGATGCTAATAAGACCCATCATATGATCCAGTGATGATGGGAGTGCACAAGTTGGTGTGTATGAGCCCTGAGCATACACATATATACAAACATTCATGTACTCTAATTCAGACACATACATGCATACAAATATAAATATAATTGGAATCTCTCTCTCTCTCTCTCTCCTTATACACGCATACTTAAGAAAACAATAACCAGTCATTTCCATGGAGAGATGACCTTCTTAAATCTCTGCAGTTCAGAAAGATCCTTAACAGTTTGGTAACCATGGGAGACAAAGACTCCTAATGTGGGAGTGAACAGAGTAAGCATTAATATTTATAACTATTAAGATTTATAACTCATTTTAGTGTTTCAAGTTGTTTCATGTTTATCATGAAGATTTCAATGTTTCCATGAAACACAAACAACTGTTTGAAAAAACTTGCAGTAGTTTAACTTAAAAATATTGGTTATTTCTAAGGCATATAATCAAGAAACACATTTTTCCTAAACATACTGAAAACAAAAGTTACCAGAAAAAATAGAATACTGTGGTGTGATGATGAACATTTTGTTTAAAGTTTAAAATTATTACTATCAAGAGAACGATAAAACAAAAATGCTGTCTGCCCAAAGGTGAGGTGAGGTCAGCACATCCCAGCGCATTAATCCCTGACAGTGAAAATTGTGTTCTTGTTAGGTTCCAGTCCTGGGACCAGGTTCTGTTTGTGGAGCGTGTCTCCACACACTCCATAGCAGACATAGATAAACTTTGGCTGTCAGGGTTCCCCCAGCTGCTGCTAAGACAAGGGAACTTGTATGGCCACCCTGTCTCCAACTGCTCCAACAGAGAAGGACTGAGGACTTGAAATTCAGAAGCCTGCCAAGAGCAGAGTCAAAGATTGAACAGACCCCTTGCTCAGAATTGACAGGAGACACACAAGCCCGCTTGCCATAACAGACCAGGAGCCACCTAATCGTGAGCCACTGAAGTCATGGGCAGACACCAGTGAAAAATATATATAATATTATAAAGAACAACAAGGTAACTGCAGAACAAAATGGCGGTCCTACGACTACAAGAACTGAACTGAGCAGTAAGGAGGAAACAGAAGGAAGCAACACCAAAAATACTTTTATGAAGATCATTCAAGTCCGCAAAGAGGATATGAATAATTCCCTTAAAGAAATAGAAGAAAATACAACCAAAATTTTGGAAGAGATGAACAAATCTATGAAAGAAACATGCCATGAACTAAAAGCTGAAATAAAAGCAATAAAAAAGGCACAAAATGAGGCAAAGATGGAAATAGAAAACCTGAGGAAAAAAGCTGGAACCACAGATACAAGCATAACCATCAGAATTCAAGAGATGAAAGATAGAATCTCTGAAGTAAAAGACTCAGTAGCTCAAATAGATATATCAGTCAAAGAAAATACTAAAACCAAAATAGCCATAACTCAAAATGGTCAGGAAATCTGGGACACCATGAAAAGTCCTAACATGAGAAAAATAGAAATAGAAGAAGGAAAAGAATACCAGCTCAAATATATGGATAATGTATTCAATAAAATCCTAGAAGAAAACTTCCCTAACTTGAAGAAGGAAATGCCTATAAAGATACAAGAAGCTTACAGAACACCAAATAGATATAACCCCAAAAGAGTCAGCGCGCCACATAATAATCAAGCCACAAAACATACAGAACAAAGAAAAAATTTTAAGAGCTGCAAAAGAAAAGGGCCAACATACCTATAAAGGCTGACCCATCAGAATCACAACTGACTATTCAATGAAAATGATAAAAGCTAGAAGGGCTTGGTCAGAAGTTATACAGACACTAAAAAAGCATGGCTGCCATACTACAATACTGTTCCCTGCAAAATTATCAATCAGCATAGATGGAGTAAGCAAGATATTTCATGACAAAGTCAGATTGAAACAATATCTATCTACCAATCCAACGTTACAGAAAACATTAGCGGGAAAACTCCAACCTGAGGACTGCATATACACCCATGAAACCGCAAACAATCAATAACCCTACAGAAGAACACTCGAGAGAAAGGAAATACAAAGGAGTTACAACCAAAAAAAAAAAAAAAGCAAGAAATATCAATCAGTAGTCACTAATATCCCTATTAATGGACTCAACTCTCCTATAAAATGACACACACTAACAAATTGGATACAACAACAGAAGCCATCCTTCTGTTGCCTACAAGAAACACACCTCAACCACAAAGACAGACACAGGCTTAGAGTAAAGGGTTGGGAAAAGATTTTCCAGTCAAACGGTTCTAAGCAACAAGCTGGGGTTGCCATCCTAATATTTAACAAAGTAGACTTTAAGGTAAAAGCAATTAAAGGGACCAAGATGGTCATTACTTATTCATCCAGGAAAAATTGGTCAAGAGGAGATTTCAATCCTGACTATTTATGCTCCTAATATAAGGACACCAACCTATGTTAAAGAAACACTGCTAAAGCTCGAATCCCACATCAGTTCTCACACCCTAATAGTGGGAGACTTCAATAACCCACTTTCAACCCTGGATAGGTCAATCAGACAGAGACTCAACAGAGAAATTGGGAGTCTAACAGAGGTTATGATGCAAATGGATTTAATAGATACCTACAAAAGCTATCTTCCAAATGCAAAGGAATATACATATTTCTCAGCTCCTCATGGAACTTTCTCCAAAATTGAACACATAATTGGTCATAAAGCGAATATCAACAGATACAAAAAAATGAAAATAATCTCTTGTAACATATGGGACCATGAAGGCCTAAAATTAGAGTTCAACAACATCAAAAATCAAAGAAAGCATAACAACTCCTGGGAATTAAACATCACTCAGCTGAACCATCTCTGTGTCAAGGAAGAAATTAAGAAAGAAATCAAAGTCCTCCTATAATGTAATCAAAATGAATCCACAAAGTACCCAAACTTGTAGGACACAATGAAAGCAGTCTTAAGAGGAAAATTCACAGCACTAGATGCCTATATGAAAAACCTAGAGAAATCTCACACTAGAGAACTAACTGCTCAGCTGATAGCCTTAGAACAATTAGTAGCAAACTCACCTAGAAGGAGCAAATGGCAGGAAATAATCAAACTTAGAGCTGAAATCAATACAATTGAAACAAAAAGAACAATACAAAGAATCAATGAATCTAAGACTTGGTTCTTTGAGAAAGTCAAGAAGATAGCTAAGCCCTTAGCCAAACTAATAAAAAAACAGAGAGAGAGTGTTCAAATCAACAAAATCAGAAGTGAAAAGGGGGACATAACAACAGACCCCCAAGAAATACAGAGAATTATCAGATTATATTTTGAAAATCTGTATTCCACAAAAATGGATACCTTGAAGAAATGGACAGCTTTCAGAACAGGTACCATCTACCAAAATTAAATGAAGATCAGATTAATTACCTAAACAGGCCTATAACACTTAAGGAAATTGAAGCTGTCATTAAAAGCCTCCCCAAAAATAAAAGCCCTGGTCCAGATGGTTTCAGTGCTGAATTCTACCAGACATTCAAAGAAGAATTACTACCATTATTCCTCAAACTATTTCACAGAGTAGAAACTGAAGGAATATTGCCAAATTCCTTTTAGGAAGCCACAATTACCATGATACCCAAGACACTGAAAGACACAACAAAGGAGAACTACAGACCAATTTCCCTCATGAATATTGATGGTAAAATTCTCAACAAATTTTTGGCAAACCGTATAAAACAATATATAAAAAATATCATCCACCACAACTAAGTAGGCTTCATCTCAGAAATGCAGGGCTGGTTTAACATATGAAAAACTGTAAACATTATCCAAGATATAAACAAACTCAAGGAACAAAACTCCATGATCACATTCTTAGATGCTGAAAAAGCCTTTGACAAAATCCAAAACTTCTTTATTATTAAAGTCCTGAAGAGATCAGGAATACAGGGAGAATACATAAATATAATAAAGGCGATTTACAAGAAGCTGACAGCCAGTATTAAACTTAATGGAGAAAAACTCAAAGCTATCCTACTAAAATCATGAACTAGACAAGGATGTCCTCTGTTCCCTTATCCATTCTATATAGTTCTCATAGTTTTAGCTAAAGCAATAAGAGAATGAAAAAAGATTAAGGGGATAAAAATTGGAAAAGAAGAAGTGAAACTACCTCTATTTGCAGATGATATGATAGTATATATAAGTGACCCACAAAATTCTTCCAAGGAACTGCTACAGCTGATAAACACCTTCAGAAATGTGGCAGGATAGAAGATTAACTCAAAGAAATCAGTAGCCCTTCTATACTCTAAAGATAGAAGAACTAAAAAAAGATATATGGGAAACATTACCCTTCATAATAGCTGCAAATAATATTAAATACCTTGGAGTAACTATAACCAAAGAAGTAACAGACCTATTTGACAAAAATTTTAAATCACTGAATATAGAAATTGAAGAGCATATCTGAAAATGGAAAGATCTCCTATGTTCCTGGAGAGGTATGTTCAACATAGTAAAAACCGCAATTCTACCTAAAGCAATCTGCAGATTCAGTGCACTACCCATTAAAATACCAACACAATATTTTTTTGGACCTTGAAAGAACAATAGTCAATTTCATTTGGAATAACAGGAAAGTCAGGATTGCCAAAACAATATTGCTCAGCAAAAGAACCTCTGGAGGCATCACAATCCCCGACTTCAAGTTATGCTACAGAGCTACAGTAATAAAAACAGCCTGGTACTGGCATAAAAATAGACTTGTGGACCAATGGAATAGAATTGAGGATCCAGACACTAACCCAAAAACCTATGAACACTTGATCTTTGACAAAGAGGCGCAAAATATTCAATGGAAAAAAGTAGTATTTTTAACAAATGGTGTTGTCATACCTAGATGGCAGTGTATAGAAAAACGCAAATAGATTCACGCTTGTCACCCTGCACAAAACTCAAATCCAAGTGGGTCAAAACCTCAACATAAACCCAGCCACTTTCAGCTTGATAGAAAAGAAAGTGGGAAATATACTTCTACGAATTGGCACAGGCGACCACTTTCTAAACATAACACCAGTGGCACAGACACTAAGACCAAAAACCATTAAGTGGGAAGTCCTGAAGCTAAGAAGATTCTGTAAAGCCAAGGACACTGTCAATAGGACAAAATGACAGCCTACAGAATGGGATAAAATTTTCATCAACCCTACAAGTGATAGAGGATGGATCTCTAATATATATAAAAACTCAAGAATCTAGAGCCCAAAACCTTGAATAACCCAATCAAAAAATGGGGTTCAGAACTAAAAAGGGAATTCTTAGCAGAGGAACTACGAATGGGTGAAAGGCATCTGAAAAAGTGCTCATCATCTTTAGCCATCAGAGAAATGCAAATCAAAACACTTTGAGATACCACCTGACACCTGTTAGATTGGCTATGATAAAAGACACAGAGGACAGCCTATGCTGGAGAGGATGTGGAGCAAGGGGAACACTCCTCCACTCTTGGTGGAAGTGCAAGCTTGTTCAGCCACTTTGGAGAGCAGTATGGTAGTTTCTCAGAAAATTGAGAATCAATCTCCCCAAGGACCCAGCAATACCACTTCTGGGTGTATATCCTAAAGATACACAGTCACATTCCAAAGGCATTAGCTCAACTATGTTCATAGCAGTGTTATTTGTAATAGCAAGAACCTGGAAACAACCTAGATGTCCCTCAACTGAAGAATGGATTAACAAACTGTGGTACATCTACACAATGGAGTATTACTCAGCAGTAAGAAAAAATGATATTCTAAAATTTGCAGGCAAATGAATGGAGTTGGATAATATCCTCCTGAGAGAAGTATCACAAACTCAGAAAGATAAGCAGGGGATGTACTCACTCATTAGTGGACTCTAAACAATCAAACAAGAAAAAAGCCAAGCATGCCCAAGCTGCAAACCACAACCACTGAACAGATTAGGATCAGAAACACCCTGGACTGACTCCTTGGATCCCACTCCCTCTAGATTAACACCTGACTCACTCTTGAGGGAGGGGGGAGAAAACTGGATCTGCCAGGAATGGACACTGAACTAAGCCATATTGTGTCAGTGGGACCATGGGACTACCTGTTGCCTGCCCAGATAGGGGATGAAGAGTTATGGAGAAGGAAGAATGACCTGATGTGGTGGGAGGGGGAAGGGACCTTGAATAAGGATATACAAGGATAGAGAGTGTGACTTCTTTGTTCATAATAATAATAATAATAAAAAGAAAAATAAATAAATAAATGTTAATCCTTTATATAATCAATTGATAGTAAATAAGGCCTACCATATCTGGTGCCCTATCCCCAGTTCCCATCCTCTGCTGAGTGAGATTCAGTGGGAAAGCTCCTTCTAAAGTCACATGTATCTTATGCATCACATCCTACAAATGGGGTTATCCTGACAGTGTTTCCAGGTCTTTGCGAAAGAAAAAGTCAAATTCATAAGTGAATGTTGGTTGCTATCAACTCAGTTTCCCTGAGGACTCCATTTTCCATGCCTTGTTGTCCCTTATCAGGACATTTCTTTGGGGAAGGGAGTAAACAGCTTGAGCTAAGAAACAGGTGATTAATTTGCTTACCCCACACACACCTCTTTTCAGCCTCTTCTGTTATTGGTGGAGTCTATGGGTGCCTCCTGAGGCTGGTCCTTGATAGATGTAGGTGGTGGATCCTCAAGGGTTATGCCTGTGATATTTTCATATTGAGTATTTCTGTCCTTGGGAGGTTCCAAGGAGTTTATATTGAAAAGTTACACATTCTCTCATTGAACCCTAGGTAATTTTCACTTATATATGTAAAGTTGATACTGTCTATAATCTCATCATCATCATGTGGTCCTGGGATCCCATTGCAGTTTATATCCTCCAGGAACCACAATGCATTAAGGGGTGTGTAACTGAACATGATGGTACAGCCAGTCTTCTCAATCTAAGACTCCACACCATCATTCCATTCCATAGGGCTGAGATAGAATAAGATATGGAAGTCTTCAGATATGTCAACAAATGAGATAGTACTCTCAGTCTTCTCAAAATTGTTGATTTTGTAGGTACCTACAAGATTACCCTGTGGGACAGAATTATAAGGCAAGCTGGCATGCAGTGTGAGGTATAAATCAGGTGAGCTGTACCTAGAGAAGCCCTTCTTATTTTCGTCATTTACCTCCTGCTCTTTGTTGTCTTTGAATTCCATGACAGTGGGCAGGGCAAGCTGAATCCATTTTTTCCTTAAGGGAAAGGAAGAGAGTGTTAGAGGATAATCCAGAGTCTTGACTGAAAAGACAGTTTTGTGCCCCCAAAGATGTAATCATTTTTTTCCAGTAGAAGACATCATTTTTATTGCCAGGACATTAGTAAGCTAATAGTTACTCTAGTTACCACTGTTTCTGTTGGCATATGGCTCAAGAAACATATAGCATCCACAATGGATGGAGATGGATGACTTGGAACTCTACAGGTTGGAGGTAAATTTGAGTCACAGAGATTCGTGCATGAAAATTCCCTCTTCATATTCTCCACCTCACAGGTGAGGAATGTTACCTTCACAGGTGTTAGAAATAAAAATAAAAACAAATGCAGATCTGAGAGATATGTTTATGCTTATCAGTTTCTCTGTCATGAAAATTATTGATATTTCAAGCAATGATCCATCTTATGGTCAGACATAAAAATCAGTCCAAACTCCAAAGCAGTAATGACAAACTATAAGAAAGATGAGAGCTAGAAATGAGTAAACACATATAAGTTAAACAAAGATCAAATAAACAAAGAGCTGGTAATTTGATAGAATTAATTCTCAAATCTGAGAAATCCTTCATATGACTCACCCAGAGAGAAAACACAAATTACTGAAATGTGAAACATGAAAGAGATAAGCAAAATTTATGAGACCCTAAGTTTAATGAAGCAAAGTTGTACACCAGGGTGTTGGTAATCCTGAAAGGAAGAGATTTCTCAGTTCACAAAAGACACCAAAAGGATATAAGAGGTTATCATACATACATACCACCTTCTGCCTTCCCTTGTTGCAACCTGGATGTGGTGATAAATTCAAAATATTACAAAACATATAAAGAGGTAGATATAGAGACCATCTGGAAAGAATAATACAATCTCCCCCAACAAAGACAGCTGGGACCAACAGATTGCATGCTTACCTATTGGCCATAAAGTTCAATGGAGAGGGAAGCTCCTTGCCTTAGCTAGGATTTTCTATTGCTGTGAAGAGAGACACAACAACTCTTATAAAAGAACACATTTAATTGGTGTGGCTTGTTTACAGTTTCAGAGCTTCAGTTCATTATCATCATGACAAGGAGCATGGCCGTGTACAGCTAGATGTGGTGCTGGAACTGAGAATACTATATCTTGCAGGCAGCAGGAAATCAACTGAGACACTGGGAAATATTCTGAGCATAGGGAATCTCAAAGCCCACCCACAGTGACACACTTCCTCCAACAAGGCCATACTCCCTCTAACAAAGCCACACCTCCCAAACAATGCCACTCCCTTTAGGGGCCATTGTTTTTCAAATCACCATCCTCCTCATCACACTGCTTCCCCAAAGAGACATGGAAAGAATCTTCTAAACATAATCTAAAAAGCCAGTATTACCTTAATGTCACAAATGTAACACACATCAACATCCTTGAACATTCAAGTATATAATTGTAAAGAGATTAACTTACAGTGCAAAGTTCAACAACATACAACGGAGATGGTACTTTACATTTACAGTATGGTTACCATAAAATCCTAAGATAATATTACACAAAACATGATGAACTAGTATATAAGGATGTCAATGGATGATACCCATGTTCAATCACAGAAAATAAAATTTTGTCATTTTCTGAAATACAAATGCACCTAGGGATGGTTGTCTGCAACATACCAGTTCCAGAGATAAGGTGAGCTTAACTAGGGTCATGATGTGCAGTTCAATGTATAGTTGTAGAAGGAAAGACTTTTAGGCACATGTCAGGGGCTCCTAAAACATAACAGAGCAGATGATAATGATCTAAATTCACTAGGTTCAAGTATAGGGAATTTTCTTACTTTGTTCAATTAAGTTTTCAAATAAAGAAAATGAATCCAAAGCAAAACATAGCAAAGAACAATGACCAGTTAGGAAAACAGAACAAACAGGCAGAAATTAATACTTTAAGCAAAAGCATGAACGATTCATGAGTGCATATATCAAAAGGAAAAACAACACAAAAACCAATCCATCAATGAGGAAAACTCTCAGTCAACATCCAAGAGATTAGAAAAGCCCAAGTTTATCCGTACCAAGGCTGGAGTCCAGTTTTCTCAGGGAGTGGACATGGTGCTGTGAGGTATTCACCAGAAAAGACTGCTCAGACATGTGATTTAGCCAAGAGAAGATCTATATTAGGTTTGGAATCCTATTGTAGTCCTGAATCTTTTTCAGGGCAAGATTTAAGCACAAAAACCATGTTATGGATTGACATACTTCAGCTAACAAGACCTGTTAGCCAGAAATAAAACTACAGAAGCAAAAAAGCAAGATTAGTACATTTAGAAACATTTCCATAATCATGAACTTCCATTGACTAGGCTTTTGTTTTTGTTTTGCAAGGTGGTGTTGTCTACATGCTGAGTTTTATAGCCTGAATGATATGCCCATCTTAGAGTCAATCGTGCTAAAGTCTGGGGCCCTGTTATAATGGCAATCTGCAAGATAATTAATAGGATAGGTAAATTTTTAAGCTCATCAAAGCTTAAGAGATATCATAGTACAGGGGATATATATAAAGTATATACCATGATGAAATTTCTTCTTTTTTACCTTTTATTTATACTAATACACCATTTAAAATTTGAAAAATTAAATTTAAAACTGGCAAAGAATTTTTTTAAAATATATTTATGAGTACATAGAAAAGAAAAAAAAACTCCAGTAAAACCAATTAGATATAAAACAAAACCAGCAGACTCTGGTTATAAACTCACTGTTTGGATGTCAGATCAACAATGTTTGTTTACAAGAGATCAACAATATCAAAGTCTACAAGAACCAATGTCTGAGTCCAACCTCTCTGCAATCAACCAAGCAACAACTTCTCTACAATATGAGGACAAGCTCATCCACAGTCAGTGTCTTAAATGTGTGGGTGGGGGCTCTACAACTACTTATAATGGTTACAATGAGGTCATGTCAAGAAATGAATTAATCAGAGCTATCCACAACAACTAAAAAGAATGCTTTTATTTTCTGACCACAGAGACCCTATTACTTTTCTCATTACCAAATCCCTGAGAAGAAGCAACATACAGTCCATAGGTCTTAATTAGGCTCAGGCTCTCAATGAAGAGAAATGGCATGGATGGGGACTGGGAAAATGGAATGAAGCTGCTCCTTAGATGACTTTGGCAGGTCCTATTGCCTCTAATAACCCAGTTCCTCCTGGTGGGTTCAACCACTCTTGGAGCTGATACTTTCCCAGACAGCAAACTCTGATGGAGACCAAGATCTCAGAGACATAGCATGGTGAGAAACTTCTCATATTTAGTACATGAGGAAGACATTTTCACTTTAATAAGAGAAGCAGGAACAAGAATGGACTCAGCTTTATACTGACCTGGATTAGAGATGCAGATAGAGAGTAAACACATAGGCTTATTCAAGGTCCTTTTTAAAATGGCCCTTCCCCTTTATAACAGGACTGAACCTAACAGGGTCAGTCTCTCCCCAGAGGCCAGTTTGCTGAGATCTTTGCCCCATATTACCCCATCATCATGACTCTTGACTCGTATTTGGCTTCAATCAAACCCTCAGAAAATATATCCAGTCTGATAACTAACCAGGGCTCTACCCAGTCATAAGCAGCAACTGTTCTCACTATTTTCAGTCAGATAGACCCCTGACACAACAGACACCTGACAATGCAACCACAGTTGCTGATCAGATGTCATAAACCAATCATAAAATGATTCCTGTATCAGTAAGAATCTATACCCAATCAGTTCAAGATGCTCTTAACCACAGATTGAATTTCCCTAATTCTGTTTAAAAGGAGCCTTCAAGTTTCTCTCAGAGTTGCCATTTTCCACTTTGCCAGATTGTTTGATCAGCATGTTGGAATTTTTTTTAATTAAACATTCTTACTGATTGCATATGTGACTGGTGGTCTTTCATGAGACTTCTTGTGGACTCTAACACTTTTCACTCAGACCCTCAAATTTTCCAATGACTCTACTACAGACCTCATTTCTACAGTCATGATGTTCAATTTCTTTTTCTTAAACTCATATTTATGGTCATCAAAAAGATGATAGACTGTCCATACACTTGGATGTGGTGAGAAAAAGGGATGTTTCTCTAGATCCCCCAGGGCATGTTTTGTCTCCTGTGGGTCATGGTGCAAGGGAAAATTCCTAACATGATAGGGGGATTTATACCTAAAAGGAAAGGCCAGGGGAACTAAGAAGTCAATGGTTATGATCTAAGTGCAAAGCATAATTGAATTCCTTAATTTTTAGAGTTAACATATAGTAATAAAAGCTTTAAAGGAATACACCAATGTAAAAATTGTCAAGATAAGCGAGTAGATAAAACAGAAAAGTTCATGATAAAAAACTGAAACAAATGTACAAACTAAATTCAAAAAAAGAAACTCAATTGAAATATAGGCACAAAAACCAATTCACAAGGAAGCAAATTCATTGTGTTCAGGTTAATGGGGATCACAGATGTCATTTCCTAAGTTGGACAATAAAAAAAAAAAAAACTCTCAAAATCTAAGTATTCATCCAACTATCCTGCAATCAACTAACAGCCATTGGCTTTTTATTTTATTTTTATTTTATTATTATGAACAAAGAAGTCACACTTTCTATCCTTGTATATCCTTATTCAAGGTCCTTTCCCTCTCCCACCACATCAGGTCATGATATCATGAAAAAATATGGTGGTGGAATTTTGATGGGAAGTATACTGAATCTGTAGATTGCCTTTGGTAGAATTGCCATTTTTACTATGTTGATCATACCTGTCCAGGAACAGGGGAGAACTTTCCATTTTCTGATATCCTCTTCCATTTCTTTCCTCAGTGATTTAAAATTTTTCTCAAAAGGTATGTTGCTTCTTTGGTTATAGTTACTGCAAGGTATTTAATACTCTTTGTAGCTATTATGAAGGGTAATGTTTCCCATATATCTTTTTCAGCTCTTCTATCTTTAGAGTATAGAAGGGCTACTGATTTCTTTGAGTTTATCTTCTATCCTGCTACATTGCTGAAGGTGTTTATCAGCTGTAGAAGTTCCTTGGAAGAATTTTGTGAGTCACTTATATATACAATCATATCATCTACAAATAGAGATAGTTTCACTTCTTCTTTTCCATTTTGTATCCCCTTAATGTCCTTTCATTCTCTTATTGCTTTTGGTAAAACTTCGAGAACTATATTGAATAGATAAAGGGAGAGGACATCCTTGTCTAGTTCCTGATTTTAATGGGATTGCTTTGAGTTTTTCTGCATTAACTTTGATACTGGATGTTGGCTTCTTGTAAATTGCCTTTATTATATTTAGGTATTCTCCCTGTATTCCTGATCTCTCCAGGGCTTTAATTATAAAGGAGTGTTGGATTTTGTCAAAGGCTTTTTCAGCATCTAAGGATATGATCATGTGGTTTTGTTCCTTTAGTTTGTTTATATGATGGATAATGTTTACAGTTTTTCATATGTTAAACGAGCCCTGCATTTCTGAGATGAAGCCTGCTTGGTTGTGGTGGATGATATTTTTTATATATTGTTGTATACGGTTTGTCAAAATTTTGTTAAGAATTTTCACATCAATATTCATGAGGGAAATTGGTCTGTAATTCTCCTTCTTTGTTGTGTCTTTGAGTGGCTTGGGTATTAGGGTAATTGTGGCCTTCTAAAAGGAATTTGGCAATATTCCTTCAGTTTCTACTGTGTGAAATAGTTTGAGGAATAACGGTAGTAATTCTTCTTTGAATGTCTGGGAGAACTCAGCACTGAAACCATCTTCACCAGGGCTTTTATTTTTTGGGAAGGCTTTTAATGACAGCTTCAATTTCCTTAAGTGTTATAGGCCTGTTTAGGTAATTAATCTGATCTTCATTTAATTTTGGTAGGTGGTACCTGTTCTGAAAGCTGTCCATTTTTTCTAGGTTTTCCATTTTTGTGGAAAACAGATTTTCAAATTATGATCTGATAATTCTCTCGATTTCCTGGAGGTCTGTTGTTATGTCCCCCTTTTCATTTCTGATTTTGTTGATTTGGACACTCTCTCTCTGTTTTTTGATTAGCTTGGCTAACGGCTTATCTATCTTGTTAATTTAGATTCATTGATTCTTTGTATTGTTCTTTTTGTTTCAATTGTATTCATTTCAGCACGAAATTTGATTATTTCCTGCCGTTTACTCTTTCTAGGGGAGTTCACTTCTAATTGTTCTAAGGCTTTCAGCTGGCTGTTAGATCTCTAGTGTGGGATTTCTCTAGGTTTTTCATGTAGGCATATAGCGCTATGAATTTTACTCTTAAGACTGCTTTTATTGTGTCCCACAAGTTTGGATACGTTATGGATTCATTTCATTAAATTCTAGGAAGAGTTTAATTTTTTTTCTTAATTTGTTCCTTGACCCAGAGATGGTTCAGCTGAGTGATGTTTAGATTCCATGAGTTGTTAGGCTTTCCTTGATTTTTGATGTTGTTGCATTCTCACTTTAGGCCCTGGTGGTCTGATATGTTACAAAGGATTATTTTCATTTTTTTTGTATCTGTTGATATTTGCTTTATGACCAATTTTATGTTCAATTTTGGAGAAAGTTCCATGAGGAGCTGAGAAATATGTATATTCCTTTGCAGTTGGGTGGAAGCTTCTGTAGATATTTATTAAATCCATTTGCATCATAACCTCTTTTAGACTCCTTATTTCTCTGTTGAATCTTTGTCTGGTTGACCTATCCAGGGTTGAAAGTAGGGTATTGAAGTCTCCCACTATTAGGGTGTAAGAATTGATATGAGATTCAAGCTTTAGCAGTGTTTCTTTTACATAGGTAGGTGCCCTTATATTAGGGTCATTAATATTCAGGATTGAAATCTCCTCTTGATTTATTCTTCCTGTGATGGATAAGTAATGACCATCTTGGTTCCTTTTAATTGCTTTTAACTTAAAGTCTATTTTGTTAAATATTAGGATTGCAACCCCTGCTTGTTTCTTAGGACCATTTGACTGGAAAGTCTTTTCCCAACCCTTTAATCTAAGCCTGTATTTGTCTCTGTGGTTGAGGTGTGTTTCTTGTAGGCAACAGAAGGATAGCTTCTGTTGTTGTATCTATCTTGTTAGTGTGTGATGTTTTATAGGAGAATTGAGTTCATTGATATTAAGGGATATTCGTGACCATTAATTGATATTTCCTGCCATTTTTGGTGGTAACTTGTTTGTATTTCCTTTCCCTGGAGTTTTCTTCTGTGAGGTTATTGATTGTTTTGCTTTCATGGGTTTATTTGGGGTCCTTAGGTTGGAGTGTTCCTTCTAATACTTTCTGTAGCTCTGGATTGGTAGATAGATACTGTTTCATTCTGACTTTGTCATGAAATATCTTGTTTACTCCATCTATGGTGATTGATAATTTTGCAGGATATAGTATTCTAGTTTGGCATCCATGCTCTTTTAGCATCTGTATAACTTCTGACCAAGCCCTTCTAGCTTTCATCGTTTCTATTGAATAGTCAGGTATTATTCTGATGGGTCTGCCTTTATATGTAAGTTGGCCCTTTTCTTTTGCAGCTGTTAAAATTTTTCTTTGTTCTCTATGTTTTGTGGCTTGCTTATAATGTGGCACGCTGACTTTTCTCTGGGGTCATATTGTTTGGTGTTCTGTAAGCTTCTTGTATCTTTATAGGCATTTCCTTCTTGGGGTTAGGAAAGTTTTCTTCTATGATTTTATTGAAAACTGTGCCTTTGAGCTGGTATTCTTCTCCTTCTTCTATTCCTATTTTTCTCAAGTTAGGTCTTTTCATGTTGTCCCAGATTTCCTGAACATTTTGAGTTATTACTTTTTTGGTTTTAGTATTTTCTTTGACTGACATATCTATTTGAGCTACTGAGTCTTCCACTTCATAGATTCTATCTTCCATCTCTTGAACTCTGTTGGTTATGCTTGTATGTGTGGTTCCAGCTTTTTTCTTCAGATTTTCTATTTCCATCTTTGCCTCATTTTGTGCCTTTTTATTGCTTCTATTTCAGTTTTTAGTTCCTGGCATGTTTCTTTCATTTTTTGGTTTACTTTTTTTTGTTTTCTTTCATAGATTTGTTCATCTCTTCCAATTTTTTTTGTGTTTTCTTCTATTTTTTAAGGCAATTTTTCATATCTTCTTTGAGAGCTTCAATGATCATCATAAAGGAATTTTTGGTGTTGCTTCCTTCTGTTTCCTCTTCATTGCTCAGTTCAGATCTTGTAGTTGTAGGACTGCCACTTTCTTCTGAAGTTACCTTATTGTTCTTTATATTGTGGCAATTTGGGCATGTGTGTCTGTCACCTCTGAGCAAAAGGTCTGTTCAATCTCTAACTCTGCTCTGGGCAGGGGACTGAATGTCAGGTTTATTAACAGGTGAGATTAATAAAGTACACTCACAGTACAACAGAAGACAGAACTGAGACATCGGCACAGATGTCCGGCTGTTCTGCCCTCCAGAGATGGGACCAAAATGTAAGCCATGTTCCTCTGCCACCTGCTGTCAGCTCCAAATAGCCAAAGCGAGAGTGCCACCTCCCTCACACAAATTCTTAAAGGGTCAGTATCTTCAGAGAAGGCTGCATTCAGGGCCAAACTGCTCCCATTGGTTATTGTTCCAAAATGGCAGGATACCCAAAACAGTTTTGGTTTCTGGGGTCATTTAGAGATTCGCCAATCTGACCTTGAGCAAATTTTAACAAATAAGAGGCTTTATTCAGATACTGGTGCTGGGTAGTCATAGCTCAAGATACTCCAAATTACATTAGTTAGAGTTTACAAAGGCAAAACTCACAAGACCTTCATCAAATCAGGAGCAAAGTCTCATAGTTACATACTTCCTGCCTATGTGCAATCAGGTGCACTTCATGCCTATGTGCAATCAATCAGGTGTACTCCCCACCTATGTGTAAGAAAGTACACAACCTTCCTACATGCTGTCAGCGGCAAAAAGCTTATTTACAGATGTGAGAGCACGTGATTTTTTTGTCTTAGGTAAATAAAATCAGACAATTATAAGATAGCCCCCATCATTCCTGGAAGTTATCTGTCCTTCGGCAAGTGGGACTTAAGGTCTATAGACATTTTTATTGTATAGTTATCTTCAGTGTAATAATTTTAAACTTTAAACAATATGTTCATCATCACACCACAATATTCTATTTTTCTGGTAACTTTTGTTTGTTTTCAGTATGTTTAGGAAAAATGTGTTTCTTGATTATATGCCTTAGAAATAACCAATATTTTCAAGTTAAACTACTGCAAGTATTTTCCCACTGTTGTTTGTGTTTCATGGAAACATTGAAATCTTCACACATAATTTGAAACACTAAAATGAGTTATAAATCTTAGTGGTTATTAATCTTAATGCTTACTCTGTTCAATCCCACATTAGGAGTCTCTGTCTCCCATGGTCACCAAACTGTTAAGGGAGTTTCTGAACTGCAGAAATTTAAAAAGGTCACCTCTCCATGGAAATGACTGATTATTGTTTGTTTAAGTATGTGTGTATAAGGAGAGAAAAAGATTCCAATTATATATATATATACATATATATATATATGCATGTATGTGTCTGAATTAGAGTACATGTATGTTTGTATGTATGTGTATGCTCAGGGCTGATACCCACCAATTTGTGCACTCCCATCATCACTGGATCATATGATGGGTCTTATTAGCACCATTTTCCTTCCCAAGAACCATTTTCCCGTACCTGGTAACATAGCTTAGTGGAAAGACCACTTGCTGCTTCTGCAGAAAACCTGCCTTTGGGTCCTAAAACCTACACTCTGACTCATAATCATGTGTAAAGCTGGTTTCAGAACATCCAATGCCCTTTTCAGATATCCATGGGTTCCTGGGTGCATTTGGTATTTGTGAGTACATGCACTCAGATTCCCATACATATACATAAAATCTGAAATATTAACAAATTTATTTGTGAAAAGTAAACTCAGTGGCATGGACTTTTCCTCTTGGTGGTGGTGATAGACTAAGTGGAGATGGCCATGACTGATGTGGTTGCCAGTAAATTTGTGCTATCCAGGTAACTTGCATACTTGCATACCAACCCTCCACACAAACTATGTAGTTCAGGGTGGCCTCCAGTTCCAGTGAGACATCTAGATGGGTTTTCTGTCCTCTGGGAATTCTGTGTTATGACGTGTTATCTCAGTTAAACTACCTGTGTCCTCTCAATTGTGATTCACTCAAATTGTTTCTTTAGTGTTAATTTGATTTAATTCTCTCTCTCTCTCTCTCTCTCTCTCTCTCTGTCTCTCTCTCTCTCTCTTGTCTTCAACTTGTTTTCTTTTCTCCTCGTTGTCTCTTTTTGATCTCAATAGACTATTTAATCAGTAACTTTCTAATCTCCACTGTCTCTATTTTCAGCCATGCGTCATTGGATTATTTCTAAGGTATACCTTGGATACTTCCATATGGCGACACCTAGAGTCATCCTTCATCAACTTGTCCATTGGCACAATCTTGAGTCCCCTTCTGCAGTTCAGGCAGCTATTTGCTTCTTGGAAAGTGATCAGTGACTGGGTCTGTGTTCAGGGCCTGTGATGTAGAAGCAAAGACCGGGGCTGACATCAACCTGAACTCCAGATGGACAGTCCCAATTCTACCATCCTTTCCTTGTTTTCCTTATATTGACTGAGCAAATTCCACTCACAGACATCATGCTGTGTGCCCAGTTCCAACCCTCAATGTATATTTTATGAGGATGCTGAGATCCAAACTCTGGTTCTCATGTGTGTAGCAGGTGCTCTTACACAGCAACCATCTCTCCATTTGTTGAGACTTAGTTAGGATTTCTATTGCTGTGAAGAGACACCATCACCACAGCAACTCTTATAAATGAAAACATTTCA